>CAKAJI010000981.1:0-36180 GCA_916610255.1 Lasioglossum lativentre | reverse complement strand
CAATGATACACTGCATATTACGTTATATTATAAGGTATTTTCAAAGATACACTACAAATAACGATATATTATAAGGTATTTTCAATGATACACTGCATATTACGTTATATGAGAAGGTATTTTCATTGATACACTACAAATTACGATATATTATAAGGTATTTTCAATGATACACTTCATATTACGTTATATGAGAAGGTATTTTCATTGATACACTACAAATTACGATATATTATAAGGTATTTTCAATGATACCCTGCATATTACGTGATATTATAAGGTATTTTCAATGATGCACTGCATATTACGTTATACTATAAGGTATTTTCAATGATACAATACAAATTACGATATATTATAAGGTATTTTCAATGATACACAGCATATTACATTATATTATATGGTATTTTCAATGATAAACTACTATATATTATAAGGTATTTTCAATGATACACTGCCTATTACGTTATATGAGAAGGTATTTTCATTGATACACTACAAATTACGATATATTATAAGGTATTTTCAATGATACCCTGCATATTACGTTATATTATAAGGTATTTTCAATGATACACTGCATATTGCGTTATATTATAAGGTACTTTCAATGATAAACTACTATATATTATAAGGTATTTTCAATGATAAACTACAATATATTATAAGGTATTTTCAATGATACACTGCATATTACGTTATATTATAAGGTATTTTCAATGATACACTGCATATTACGTTATATTATAAGGTATTTTCAATGATACACTACAAATTACGATATATTATAAGGTATTTTCAATGATACACTGCATATTACGTTATATTATAAGGTATTTTCAATGATACACTGCATATTACGTTATATTATAAGGTATTTTCAATGATACACTGCATATTACGTTATATTATAAGGTATTTTCAATGATACACTGCATATTACGTTATATTATAAGGTATTTTCAATGATACACTGCATATTACGTTATATTATAAGGTATTTTCAATGATGCACTGCATATTACGTTATACTATAATGTATTTTCAATGATACACTACAAATTACGATATATTATAAGGTATTTTCAATGATACACTGCATATTACGTTATATGGGAAGGTATTTTCAATGATACACTGCATATTACGTTAAATTATAAGGTATTTTCAATGATGCACTGCATATTACGTTATACTATAATGTATTTTCAATGATACACTACAAATTACGATATATTATAAGGTATTTTCAATGATACACTACAAATTACGATATATTATAAGGTATTTTCAATGATACACTGCATATTACGTTATATTATAAGGTATTTTCAATGATACACTGCATATTACGTTATATTATAAGGTATTTTCAATGATACACTGCATATTACGTTATATTATAAGGTATTTTCAATGATACACTGCATATTACGTTATATTATAAGGTATTTTCAATGATACACTGCATATTACGTTATATTATAAGGTATTTTCAATGATGCACTGCATATTACGTTATACTATAATGTATTTTCAATGATACACTACAAATTACGATATATTATAAGGTATTTTCAATGATACACTACAAATTACGATATATTATAAGGTATTTTCAATGATACACTGCATATTACGTTATATTATAAGGTATTTTCAATGATACACTGCATATTACGTTATATTATAAGGTATTTTCATGATACACTGCATATTACGTTATATTATAAGGTATTTTCAAAAGATACACTGCATATTACGTTATATTATAAGGTATTTTCAATGATACACTGCATATTACGTTATATTATAAGGTATTTTCAATGATACACTGCATATTACGTTATATTATAAGGTATTTTCAATGATGCACTGCATATTACTTTATATTATAAGGTATTTTCATTGATAGACAAGAATTACCATATATTCTAAAGTATTTTCAATGATACACTGCATATTACGTTATATTATTAGGTATTTTCAATGATAGAACTAAAAAATTACGATATATTATAACGTATTTCCAATGATGCACTGCATATTACGTTATACTATAAGGTATTTTCAATGATACACTACAAATTACGATATATTATAAGGTATTTTCAATGATACAGTGCATATTACGTTATATTATAAGGTATTTTCATTTATAGACTAGAATTACCATATATTCTAAGGTATTTTCAATGATACACTGCATATTACGTTATATCATAAGGTATTTTCAATGATACACTGCATATTAAGTTATATTAAAAGGTATTTTCAATGATAAACTGCTATATATTATAAGGTATTATCAATGATACACTGCATATTACGTTATATTATAAGGTATTTTCAAAGATACACTACAAATTACGATATATTATAAGGTATTTTCAATGATACACAGCATATTATGTTATATTATAAGGTATTTTCAATGATAAACTACTATATATTATAAGGTATTTTCAATGATAAACTACTATATATTACAAGGTATTTTCAATGATACACTGCATATTACGATATATCATAAGGTATTTTCAATGATACACTGCATATTAAGTTATATTATAAGGTATTTTCAATGATACACTGCATATTACGTTATATTATAAGGTATTTTCAATGATACACTGCATATTACGGTATATCATAAGGTATTTTCAATGATACACTGCATATTAAGTTATATTATAAGGTATTTTCAATGATAAACTACTATATATTATAAGGTATTTTCAATGATACACTGCATATTACGTTATATTATAAGGTATTTTCAAAGATACAATACAAATAACGATATATTATAAGGTATTTTCAATGATACACTGCATATTACGTCATATTATAAGGTATTTTCAATGATACACTACAAATTACGATATATTATAAGGTATTTTCAATGATACACTGCATATTACGTTATATTATAAGGTATTTTCATTGATAGACTAGAATTACCATATATTCTAAGGTATTTTCAATGATACACTGCATATTACGTTATATGAGAAGGTATTTTCATTGATACACTACAAATTACGATATATTATAAGGTATTTTCAATGATACACTGCATATTACGTTATATTATAAGGTATTTTCAATGATACACTACAAATTACGATATATTATAAGGTATTTTCAATGATACACTGCATATTACGTTATATTATAAGGTATTTTCATTGATAGACTAGAATTACCATATATTCTAAGGTATTTTCAATGATACACTGCATATTACGTTATATGAGAAGGTATTTTCATTGATACACTACAAATTACGATATATTATAAGGTATTTTCAATGATACCCTGCATATTACGTTATATTATAAGGTATTTTCAATGATACAGTGCATATTACGTTATATTATAAGGTATTTTCATTGATAGACTAGAATTACCATATATTCTAAGGTATTTTCAATGATACACTGCATATTACGTTATATCATAAGGTATTTTCAATGATACACTGCATATTAAGTTATATTAAAAGGTATTTTCAATGATAAACTGCTATATATTATAAGGTATTATCAATGATACACTGCATATTACGTTATATTATAAGGTATTTTCAAAGATACACTACAAATTACGATATATTATAAGGTATTTTCAATGATACACAGCATATTATGTTATATTATAAGGTATTTTCAATGATAAACTACTATATATTATAAGGTATTTTCAATGATAAACTACTATATATTACAAGGTATTTTCAATGATACACTGCATATTACGATATATCATAAGGTATTTTCAATGATACACTGCATATTAAGTTATATTATAAGGTATTTTCAATGATACACTGCATATTACGTTATATTATAAGGTATTTTCAATGATACACTGCATATTACGGTATATCATAAGGTATTTTCAATGATACACTGCATATTAAGTTATATTATAAGGTATTTTCAATGATAAACTACTATATATTATAAGGTATTTTCAATGATACACTGCATATTACGTTATATTATAAGGTATTTTCAAAGATACAATACAAATAACGATATATTTTAAGGTATTTTCAATGATACACTGCATATTACGTCATATTATAAGGTATTTTCAATGATACACTACAAATTACGATATATTATAAGGTATTTTCAATGATACACTGCATATTACGTTATATTATAAGGTATTTTCATTGATAGACTAGAATTACCATATATTCTAAGGTATTTTCAATGATACACTGCATATTACGTTATATGAGAAGGTATTTTCATTGATACACTACAAATTACGATATATTATAAGGTATTTTCAATGATACCCTGCATATTACGTTATATTATAAGGTATTTTCAATGATACACTGCATATTACGTTACATTATAAGGTATTTTCAATGATGCACTGCATATTACGTTATACTATAATGTATTTTCAATGATACACTACAAATTACGAGATATTATAAGGTATTTTCAATGATACACTGCATATTACGTTATATTATAAGGTATTTTCATTGATAGACTAGAATTACCATATATTCTAAGGTATTTTCAATGATACACTGCATATTACGTTATATCATAAGGTATTTTCAATGATACACTGCATATTAAGTTATATTAAAAGGTATTTTCAATGATAAACTGCTATATATTATAAGGTATTATCAATGATACACTGCATATTACGTTATATTATAAGGTATTTTCAATGATAAACTACTATATATTATAAGGTATTTTCAATGATAAACTACTATATATTACAAGGTATTTTCAATGATACACTACAAATTACGTTATATCATAAGGTATATTCATTGATACACTGCATATTAAGTTATATTATAAGGTATTTTCAATGATACACTGCATATTACGGTATATCATAAGGTATTTTCAATGATACACTGCATATTACGTTATATTATAAGGTATTTTCAATGATACACTGCATATTACGTTATATTATAAGGTATTTTCAATGATACACTGCATATTACGGTATATCATAAGGTATTTTCAATGATACACTGCATATTAAGTTATATTATAAGGTATTTTCAATGATAAACTACTATATATTATAAGGTATTTTCAATGATACACTGCATATTACGTTATATTATAAGGTATTTTCAAAGATACAATACAAATAACGATATATTATAAGGTATTTTCAATGATACACTGCATATTACGTTATATTATAAGGTATTTTCAATGATACACTGCATATTGCGTTATATTATAAGGTACTTTCAATGATAAACTACTATATATTATAAGGTATTTTCAATGATACACTGCATATTACGTTATATTATAAGGTATTTTCAATGATACACTGCATATTACGGTATATCATAAGGTATTTTCAATGATACACTGCATATTAAGTTATATTATAAGGTATTTTCAATGATAAACTACTATATATTATAAGGTATTTTCAATGATACACTGCATATTACGTTATATTATAAGGTATTTTCAAAGATACAATACAAATAACGATATATTATAAGGTATTTTCAATGATACACTGCATATTACGTCATATTATAAGGTATTTTCAATGATACACTACAAATTACGATATATTATAAGGTATTTTCAATGATACACTGCATATTACGTTATATTATAAGGTATTTTCATTGATAGACTAGAATTACCATATATTCTAAGGTATTTTCAATGATACACTGCATATTACGTTATATGAGAAGGTATTTTCATTGATACACTACAAATTACGATATATTATAAGGTATTTTCAATGATACACTGCATATTACGTTATATTATAAGGTATTTTCAATGATACACTACAAATTACGATATATTATAAGGTATTTTCAATGATACACTGCATATTACGTTATATTATAAGGTATTTTCATTGATAGACTAGAATTACCATATATTCTAAGGTATTTTCAATGATACACTGCATATTACGTTATATGAGAAGGTATTTTCATTGATACACTACAAATTACGATATATTATAAGGTATTTTCAATGATACCCTGCATATTACGTTATATTATAAGGTATTTTCAATGATACACTGCATATTACGTTATATTATAAGGTATTTTCAATGATGCACTGCATATTACGTTATACTATAATGTATTTTCAATGATACACTACAAATTACGAGATATTATAAGGTATTTTCAATGATACACTGCATATTACGTTATATTATAAGGTATTTTCATTGATAGACTAGAATTACCATATATTCTAAGGTATTTTCAATGATACACTGCATATTACGTTATATCATAAGGTATTTTCAATGATACACTGCATATTAAGTTATATTAAAAGGTATTTTCAATGATAAACTGCTATATATTATAAGGTATTATCAATGATACACTGCATATTACGTTATATTATAAGGTATTTTCAATGATAAACTACTATATATTATAAGGTATTTTCAATGATAAACTACTATATATTACAAGGTATTTTCAATGATACACTACAAATTACGTTATATCATAAGGTATATTCATTGATACACTGCATATTAAGTTATATTATAAGGTATTTTCAATGATACACTGCATATTACGGTATATCATAAGGTATTTTCAATGATACACTGCATATTACGTTATATTATAAGGTATTTTCAATGATACACTGCATATTACGTTATATTATAAGGTATTTTCAATGATACACTGCATATTACGGTATATCATAAGGTATTTTCAATGATACACTGCATATTAAGTTATATTATAAGGTATTTTCAATGATAAACTACTATATATTATAAGGTATTTTCAATGATACACTGCATATTACGTTATATTATAAGGTATTTTCAAAGATACAATACAAATAACGATATATTATAAGGTATTTTCAATGATACACTGCATATTACGTTATATTATAAGGTATTTTCAATGATACACTGCATATTGCGTTATATTATAAGGTACTTTCAATGATAAACTACTATATATTATAAGGTATTTTCAATGATAAACTACAATATATTATAAGGTATTTTCAATGATACACTGCATATTACGTTATATTATAAGGTATTTTCAATGATACACTGCATATTACGTTATATTATAAGGTATTTTCAATGATACACTACAAATTACGATATATTATAAGGTATTTTCAATGATACACTGCATATTACGTTATATTATAAGGTATTTTCAATGATACACTGCATATTACGTTATATTATAAGGTATTTTCAATGATACACTGCATATTACGTTATATTATAAGGTATTTTCAATGATACACTGCATATTACGTTATATTATAAGGTATTTTCAATGATACACTGCATATTACGTTATATTATAAGGTATTTTCAATGATGCACTGCATATTACGTTATACTATAATGTATTTTCAATGATACACTACAAATTACGATATATTATAAGGTATTTTCAATGATACACTGCATATTACGTTATATGGGAAGGTATTTTCAATGATACACTGCATATTACGTTAAATTATAAGGTATTTTCAATGATACACTGCATATTACGTTATACTATAATGTATTTTCAATGATACACTACAAATTACGATATATTATAAGGTATTTTCAATGATACACTACAAATTACGATATATTATAAGGTATTTTCAATGATACACTGCATATTACGTTATATTATAAGGTATTTTCAATGATACACTGCATATTACGTTATATCATAAGGTATTTTCAATGATACACTGCATATTACGTTATATTATAAGGTATTTTCAATGATACACTGCATATTACGTTATATTATAAGGTATTTTCAATGATACACTGCATATTACGTTATATTATAAGGTATTTTCAATGATGCACTGCAAATTACGTTATACTATAATGTATTTTCAATGATACACTACAAATTACGATATATTATAAGGTATTTTCAATGATACACTACAAATTACGATATATTATAAGGTATTTTCAATGATACACTGCATATTACGTTATATTATAAGGTATTTTCAATGATACACTGCATATTACGTTATATTATAAGGTATTTTCAATGATACACTGCATATTACGTTATATTATAAGGTATTTTCAATGATACACTGCATATTACGTTATATTATAAGGTATTTTCAATGATACACTGCATATTACGTTATATTATAAGGTATTTTCAATGATACACTGCATATTAAGTTATATTATAAGGTATTTTCAATGATAAACTACTATATATTATAAGGTATTTTCAATGATACACTGCATATTACGTTATATTATAAGGTATTTTCAAAGATACAATACAAATAACGATATATTATAAGGTATTTTCAATGATACACTGCATATTACGTCATATTATAAGGTATTTTCAATGATACACTACAAATTACCATATATTATAAGGTATTTTCAATGATACACTGCATATTACGTTATATTATAAGGTATTTTCATTGATAGACTAGAATTACCATATATTCTAAGGTATTTTCAATGATACACTGCATATTACGTTATATGAGAAGGTATTTTCATTGATACACTACAAATTACGATATATTATAAGGTATTTTCAATGATACACTGCATATTACGTTATATTATAAGGTATTTTCAATGATACACTGCATATTACGTTAT
This sequence comes from Lasioglossum lativentre, assembly GCA_916610255.1. Lineage (NCBI taxonomy): Eukaryota > Metazoa > Arthropoda > Insecta > Hymenoptera > Halictidae > Lasioglossum > Lasioglossum lativentre. The sequence goes on along the minus strand of CAKAJI010000981.1, from coordinate 27,516 downwards.
ATTATAAGGTATTTTCAATGATACACTGCATATTACGTTATATTATAAGGTATTTTCAATGATACACTGCATATTACGTTATATTATAAGGTATTTTCAATGATGCACTGCAAATTACGTTATACTATAATGTATTTTCAATGATACACTACAAATTACGATATATTATAAGGTATTTTCAATGATACACTACAAATTACGATATATTATAAGGTATTTTCAATGATACACTGCATATTACGTTATATTATAAGGTATTTTCAATGATACACTGCATATTACGTTATATTATAAGGTATTTTCAATGATACACTGCATATTACGTTATATTATAAGGTGTTTTCAATGATACACTGCATATTACGTTATATTATAAGGTATTTTCAATGATACACTACAAATTACGATATATTATAAGGTATTTTCAATGATACACTGCATATTAAGTTATATTAAAAGGTATTTTCAATGATAAACTGCTATATATTATAAGGTATTATCAATGATACACTGCATATTACGTTATATTATAAGGTATTTTCAATGATAAACTACTATATATTATAAGGTATTTTCAATGATAAACTACTATATATTACAAGGTATTTTCAATGATACACTACAAATTACGTTATATCATAAGGTATATTCATTGATACACTGCATATTAAGTTATATTATAAGGTATTTTCAATGATACACTGCATATTACGGTATATCATAAGGTATTTTCAATGATACACTGCATATTAAGTTATATTATAAGGTATTTTCAATGATACACTGCATATTACGTTATATTATAAGGTATTTTCAATGATACACTGCATATTGCGTTATATTATAAGGTACTTTCAATGATAAACTACTATATATTATAAGGTATTTTCAATGATAAACTACAATATATTATAAGGTATTTTCAATGATACACTGCATATTACGTTATATTATAAGGTATTTTCAATGATACACTGCATATTACGTTATATTATAAGGTATTTTCAATGATACACTGCATATTACGTTATATTATAAGGTATTTTCAATGATACACTACAAATTACGATATATTATAAGGTATTTTCAATGATACACTGCATATTACGTTATATTATAAGGTATTTTCAATGATACACTGCATATTACGTTATATTATAAGGTATTTTCAATGATACACTGCATATTACGTTATATTATAAGGTATTTTCAATGATACACTGCATATTACGTTATATTATAAGGTATTTTCAATGATACACTGCATATTACGTTATATTATAAGGTATTTTCAATGATGCACTGCATATTACGTTATACTATAATGTATTTTCAATGATACACTACAAATTACGATATATTATAAGGTATTTTCAATGATACACTGCATATTACGTTATATGGGAAGGTATTTTCAATGATACACTGCATATTACGTTAAATTATAAGGTATTTTCAATGATGCACTGCATATTACGTTATACTATAATGTATTTTCAATGATACACTACAAATTACGATATATTATAAGGTATTTTCAATGATACACTACAAATTACGATATATTATAAGGTATTTTCAATGATACACTGCATATTACGTTATATTATAAGGTATTTTCAATGATACACTGCATATTACGTTATATTATAAGGTATTTTCAATGATACACTGCATATTACGTTATATTATAAGGTATTTTCAATGATACACTGCATATTACGTTATATTATAAGGTATTTTCAATGATACACTGCATATTACGTTATATTATAAGGTATTTTCAATGATGCACTGCAAATTACGTTATACTATAATGTATTTTCAATGATACACTGCATATTACGTTATATTATAAGGTATTTTCAATGATACACTGCATATTACGTTATATTATAAGGTATTTTCAATGATACACTGCATATTACGTTATATTATAAGGTATTTTCAATGATACACTGCATATTACGTTATATTATAAGGTATTTTCAATGATACACTGCATATTACGTTATATTATAAGGTATTTTCAATGATGCACTGCATATTACTTTATATTATAAGGTATTTTCATTGATAGACAAGAATTACCATATATTCTAAGGTATTTTCAATGATACACTGCATATTACGTTATATTATTAGGTATTTTCAATGATAGAACTAAAAAATTACGATATATTATAACGTATTTCCAATGATGCACTGCATATTACGTTATACTATAAGGTATTTTCAATGATACACTACAAATTACGATATATTATAAGGTATTTTCAATGATACAGTGCATATTACGTTATATTATAAGGTATTTTCATTGATAGACTAGAATTACCATATATTCTAAGGTATTTTCAATGATACACTGCATATTACGTTATATCATAAGGTATTTTCAATGATACACTGCATATTAAGTTATATTAAAAGGTATTTTCAATGATAAACTGCTATATATTATAAGGTATTATCAATGATACACTGCATATTACGTTATATTATAAGGTATTTTCAAAGATACACTACAAATTACGATATATTATAAGGTATTTTCAATGATACACAGCATATTATGTTATATTATAAGGTATTTTCAATGATAAACTACTATATATTATAAGGTATTTTCAATGATAAACTACTATATATTACAAGGTATTTTCAATGATACACTGCATATTACGTTATATCATAAGGTATTTTCAATGATACACTGCATATTAAGTTATATTATAAGGTATTTTCAATGATACACTGCATATTACGTTATATGGGAAGGTATTTTCAATGATACACTGCATATTACGTTATATTATAAGGTATTTTCAATGATACACTGCATATTACGTTATATTATAAGGTATTTTCAATGATACACTACAAATTACGATATATTATGAGGTATTTTCAATGATACACTGCATATTACGTTATATTATAAGGTATTTTCATTGATAGACTAGAATTACCATATATTCTAAGGTATTTTCAATGATACACTGCATATTACGTTATATCATAAGGTATTTTCAATGATACACTGCATATTAAGTTATATTAAAAGGTATTTTCAATGATAAACTGCTATATATTATAAGGTATTTTCAATGATAAACTACATATTACGATATATTATAAAGTATTTTCTATGATACACTGCATATTACGTTATATTATAAGGTAGTTTGAATGATACACTGCATATTACGTTATATTATAAGGTATTTTCAATGATACACTGCATATTACGTTATATGGGAAGGTATTTTCAATGATACACTGCATATTACGTTATATTATAAGGTATTTTCAATGATACACTGCATATTACGTTATATTATAAGGTATTTTCAATGATACACTACAAATTACGATATATTATGAGGTACTTTCAATTATACACTGCATATTACGTTATATTATAAGGTATTTTCAATGAAACACTGCATATTACGTTATATTATAAGGTATTTTCAATGATAAACTGCAATATATTATATGGTATTTTCAATGATACACTGCATATTACGTTATATTATGAGGTATTTTCAATGATACACTGCATATTACGTTATATTATAAGGTACTTTCAATTATACACTGCATATTACGTTATATTATAAGGTATTTTCAATGATACACTGCATATTACGTTATATTATAAGGTATTTTCAATGATACACTGCATATTACGTTATATTATGAGGTATTTTCAATGATACACTGCATATTACGTTATATTATAAGGTATTTTCAATGATGCACTGCATATTACTTTATATTATAAGGTATTTTCATTGATAGACAAGAATTACCATATATTCTAAGGTATTTTCAATGATACACTGCATATTACGTTATATCATAAGGTATTTTCAATGATACACTGCATATTAAGTTATATTAAAAGGTATTTTCAATGATAAACTGCTATATATTATGAGGTATTATCAATGATACACTGCATATTACGTTATATTATAAGGTATTTTCAAAGATACACTACAAATTACGATATATTATAAGGTATTTTCAATGATACACAGCATATTATGTTATATTATAAGGTATTTTCAATGATAAACTACTATATATTATAAGGTATTTTCAATGATAAACTACTATATATTACAAGGTATTTTCAATGTTACACTGCATATTACGTTATATCATAAGGTATTTTCAATGATACACTGCATACTAAGTTATATTATAAGGTATTTTCAATGATACACTGCATATTACGTTATATGGGAAGGTATTTTCAATGATACACTGCATATTACGTTATATTATAAGGTATTTTCAATGATACACTGCATATTACGTTATATTATAAGGTATTTTCAATGATACACTACAAATTACGATATATTATGAGGTATTTTCAATGATACACTGCATATTACGTTATATTATAAGGTATTTTCATTGATAGACTAGAATTACCATATATTCTAAGGTATTTTCAATGATACACTGCATATTACGTTATATCATAAGGTATTTTCAATGATACACTGCATATTAAGTTATATTAAAAGGTATTTTCAATGATAAACTGCTATATATTATAAGGTATTTTCAATGATAAACTACATATTACGATATATTATAAAGTATTTTCTATGATACACTGCATATTACGTTATATTATAAGGTATTTTCATTGATAGACTAGAATTACCATATATTCTAAGGTATTTTCAATGATACACTGCATATTACGTTATATCATAAGGTATTTTCAATGATACACTGCATATTAAGTTATATTAAAAGGTATTTTCAATGATAAACTGCTATATATTATGAGGTATTATCAATGATACACTGCATATTACGTTATATTATAAGGTATTTTCAAAGATACACTACAAATTACGATATATTATAAGGTATTTTCAATGATACACAGCATATTATGTTATATTATAAGGTATTTTCAATGATAAACTACTATATATTATAAGGTATTTTCAATGATAAACTACTATATATTACAAGGTATTTTCAATGATACACTGCATATTACGTTATATCATAAGGTATTTTCAATGATACACTGCATACTAAGTTATATTATAAGGTATTTTCAATGATACACTGCATATTACGTTATATGGGAAGGTATTTTCAATGATACACTGCATATTACGTTATATTATAAGGTATTTTCAATGATACACTGCATATTACGTTATATTATAAGGTATTTTCAATGATACACTACAAATTACGATATATTATGAGGTATTTTCAATGATACACTGCATATTACGTTATATTATAAGGTATTTTCATTGATAGACTAGAATTACCATATATTCTAAGGTATTTTCAATGATACACTGCATATTACGTTATATCATAAGGTATTTTCAATGATACACTGCATATTAAGTTATATTAAAAGGTATTTTCAATGATAAACTGCTATATATTATAAGGTATTTTCAATGATAAACTACATATTACGATATATTATAAAGTATTTTCTATGATACACTGCATATTACGTTATATTATAAGGTAGTTTCAATGATACACTGCATATTACGTTATATTATAAGGTATTTTCAATGATACACTGCATATTACGTTATATGGGAAGGTATTTTCAATGATACACTGCATATTACGTTATATTATAAGGTATTTTCAATGATACACTGCATATTACGTTATATTATAAGGTATTTTCAATGATACACTACAAATTACGATATATTATGAGGTACTGTCAATTATACACTGCATATTACGTTATATTATAAGGTATTTTCAATGAAACACTGCATATTACGTTATATTATAAGGTATTTTCAATGATAAACTGCAATATATTATATGGTATTTTCAATGATACACTGCATATTACGTTATATTATAAGGTATTTTCAATGATACACTGCATATTACGTTATATTATAAGGTACTTTCAATTATACACTGCATATTACGTTATATTATAAGGTATTTTCAATGATACACTGCATATTACGTTATATTATAAGGTATTTTCAATGATACACTGCATATTACGTTATATTATAAGGTATTTTCAATGATACACTGCATATTACGTTATATTATAAGGTATTTTCAATGATAAACTACTATATATTATGAGGTATTTTCAATGATAAACTACTATATATTATAAGGTATTTTCAATGATACACTGCATATTACGTTATATTATAAGGTATTTTCAAAGATACAATACAAATTACGATATATTGTAAGGTATTTTCAAAGTTACACTGCATATTACGTTATATGGGAAGGTATTTTCAATGATACACTGCATATTACGTTATATTATAAGGTATTTTCAATGATACACTGCATATTACGTTATATTATAAGGTATTTTCAATGATACACTGCATATTACGTTATATTATAAGGTATTTTCAATGATGCACTGCATATTACTTTATATTATAAGGTATTTTCATTGATAGACAAGAATTACCATATATTCTAATGTATTTTCAATGATACACTGCATATAACGTTATATTATTAGGTATTTTCAATGATACACTAAAAAATTACGATATATTATAACGTATTTCCAATGAAGCACTGCATATTACGTTATATTATAAGGTATTTTCAATGATACACTGCATATAACGTTATATGAGAAGGTATTTTCATTGATACACTACAAATTACGATATATTATAAGGTATTTTGAATGATAAACTACTATATATTATAAGGTATTTTCAATGATACACTGCATATTACGTTATATGAGAAGGTATTTTCATTGATACACTACAAATTACGATATATTATAAGGTATTTTCAATGATACACAGCATATTACATTATATTATAAGGTATTTTCAATGATACACAGCATATTACGTTATATTATAAGGTATTTTCAATGATAAACTACTATATGTTATAAGGTATTTTCAATGATACACTGCATATTACGTTATATTATAAGGTATTTTCAATGATACACTCAATATTGCGTTATATTATAAGGTATTTTCAGTGATAAACTACTATATATTATAAGGTATTTCAATGATACACTGCATATGACGTTATATTATAAGGTATTTTCATTGATAGACAAGAATTACCATATATTCTAAGGTATTTTCAATGATACACTGCATATTACGTTATATTATTAGGTATTTTCAATGATACACTAAAAAATTACGATATATTATAACGTATTTCCAATGATGCACTGCATATTACGTTATATTATAAGGTATTTTCAATGATACACTGCATATTACGTTATATTATGAGGTATTTTCAATGATACACTGCATATTACGTTATATTATAAGGTATTTTCATTGATAGACTAGAATTACCATATATTCTAAGGTATTTTCAATGATACACTGCATATTACGTTATATCATAAGGTATTTTCAATGATACACTGCATATTAAGTTATATTAAAAGGTATTTTCAATGATAAACTGCTATATATTATAAGGTATTTTCAATGATACACTGCATATTACGATATATTATAAGGTATTTTCAATGATACACTGCATATTACGTTATATTATAAGGTATTCTCAATGATACACTACAAATTACGATATATTATAAGGTATTTTCAATGATACACTGCATATTACGTTATATTATAAAGTATTTTCAATGATACACTGCATATTACGTTATATTATGAGGTATTTTCAATGATACACTGCATATTACGTTATATTATAAGGTACTTTCAATTATACACTGCATATTACGTTATATTATAAGGTATTTTCAATGAAACACTGCATATTACGTTATATTATAAGGTATTTTCAATGATAAACTACAATATATTATATGGTATTTTCAATGATACACTGCATATTACGTTATATTATAAGGTATTTTCAATGATAAACTACATATTACGACATATTATAAAGTATTTTCTATGATACACTGCATATTACGTTATATTATAAGGTAGTTTCAATGATACACTGCATATTACGTTATATTATAAGGTATTTTCAATGATACACTGCATATTACGTTATATGGGAAGGTATTTTCAATGATACACTGCATATTACGTTATATTATAAGGTATATTCAATGATACACTGCATATTACGTTATATTATAAGGTATTTTAAATGATACACTACAAATTACGATATATTATAAGGTATTTTCAATGATACACTGCATATTACGTTATATTATAAGGTATTTTCAATGATACACTGCATATTACGTTATATTATAAGGTATTTTCAATGATACACTACAAATTACGATATATTATAAGGTATTTTCAATGATACACTGCATATTACGTTATATTATAAGGTATTTTCATTGATAGACTAGAATTACCATATATTCTAAGGTATTTTCAATGATACACTGCATATTACGTTATATCATAAGGAATTTTCAATGATACACTGCATATTAAGTTATATTAAAAGGTATTTTCAATGATAAACTGCTATATATTATAAGGTATTTTCAATGATACACTGCATATTACGTTATATTATAAGGTATTTTCAATGATAAACTACATATTACGATATATTATAAAGTATTTTCTATGATACACTGCATATTACGTTATATTATAAGGTAGTTTCAATGATACACTGCATATTACGTTATATTATAAGGTATTTTCAATGATACACTGCATATTACGTTATATGGGAAGGTATTTTCAATGATACACTGCATATTACGTTATATTATAAGGTATTTTCAATGATACACTGCATATTACGTTATATTATAAGGTATTTTCAATGATACACTACAAATTACGATATATTATGAGGTATTTTCAATGATACACTGCATATTACGTTATATTATAAGGTATTTTCATTGATAGACTAGAATTACCATATATTCTAAGGTATTTTCAATGATACACTGCATATTACGTTATATCATAAGGTATTTTCAATGATACACTGCATATTAAGTTATATTAAAAGGTATTTTCAATGATAAACTGCTATATATTATAAGGTATTTTCAATGATACACTGCATATTACGTTATATTATAAGGTATTTTCAATGATACACTGCATATTACGTTATATTATAAGGTATTCTCAATGATACACTACAAATTACGATATATTATAAGGTATTTTCAATGATACACTGCATATTACGTTATATTATAAGGTATTTTCAATGATACACTGCATATTACGTTATATTATGAGGTATTTTCAATGATACACTGCATATTACGTTATATTATAAGGTACTTTCAATTATACACTGCATATTATGTTATATTATAAGGTATTTTCAAAGATACACTACAAATAACGATATATTATAAGGTATTTTCAATGATACACTGCATATTAAGTTATATTATAAGGTATTTTCAATGATAAACTACTATATATTATAAGGTATTTTCAATGATACACTGCATATTACGTTATATGGGAAGGTATTTTCAATGATACACTGCATATTACGTTATATTATAAGGTATTTTCAATGATACACTGCATATTACGTTATATTATGAGGTATTTTCAATGATACACTGCATATTACGTTATATTATAAGGTATTTTCAATGATAAACTACATATTACGACATATTATAAAGTATTTTCAATGATACACTGCATATTACGTTATATTATAAGGTATTTTCAAAGATACAATACAAATTACGATATATTGTAAGGTATTTTCAAAGATACACTGCATATTACGTTATATTATAAGGTATTTTCAATGATACACTGCATATTACGTTATATGGGAAGGTATTTTCAATGATACACTGCATATTACGTTATATTATAAGGTATTTTCAATGATACACTGCATATTACGTTATATAATAAGGTATTTTCAATGATGCACTGCATATTACGTTATACTCTAAGGTATTTTCAATGATACACTGCATATTACGGTATATCCTAAGGTATTTTCAATGATACACTGCATATTAAGTTATATTATAAGGTATTTTCAATGATAAACTACTATATATTATGAGGTATTTTCAATGATAAACTACTATATATTATAAGGTATTTTCAATGATACACTGCATATTACGTTATATTATAAGGTATTTTCAAAGATACAATACAAATTACGATATATTGTAAGGTATTTTCAAAGATACACTGCATATTACGTTATATTATAAGGTATTTTCAATGATACACTGCATATTACGTTATATGGGAAGGTATTTTCAATGATACACTGCATATTACGTTATATTATAAGGTATTTTCAATGATACACTGCATATTACGTTATATTATAAGGTATTTTCAATGATACACTACAAATTACGATATATTATGAGGTATTTTCAATGATACACTGCATATTACGTTATATTATAAGGTATTTTCATTGATAGACTAGAATTACCATATATTCTAAGGTATTTTCAATGATACACTGCATATTACGTTATATCATAAGGTATTTTCAATGATACACTGCATATTAAGTTATATTAAAAGGTATTTTCAATGATAAACTGCTATATATTATAAGGTATTTTCAATGATACACTGCATATTACGTTATATTATAAGGTATTTTCAATGATACACTGCATATTACGTTATATTATAAGGTATTCTCAATGATACACTACAAATTACGATATATTATAAGGTATTTTCAATGATACACTGCATATTACGTTATATTATAAGGTATTTTCAATGATACACTGCATATTACGTTATATTATGAGGTATTTTCAATGATACACTGCATATTACGTTATATTATAAGGTACTTTCAATTATACACTGCATATTATGTTATATTATAAGGTATTTTCAAAGATACACTACAAATAACGATATATTATAAGGTATTTTCAATGATACACTGCATATTAAGTTATATTATAAGGTATTTTCAATGATAAACTACTATATATTATAAGGTATTTTCAATGATACACTGCATATTACGTTATATGGGAAGGTATTTTCAATGATACACTGCATATTACGTTATATTATAAGGTATTTTCAATGATACACTGCATATTACGTTATATTATGAGGTATTTTCAATGATACACTGCATATTACGTTATATTATAAGGTATTTTCAATGATAAACTACATATTACGACATATTATAAAGTATTTTCAATGATACACTGCATATTACGTTATATTATAAGGTATTTTCAAAGATACAATACAAATTACGATATATTGTAAGGTATTTTCAAAGATACACTGCATATTACGTTATATTATAAGGTATTTTCAATGATACACTGCATATTACGTTATATGGGAAGGTATTTTCAATGATACACTGCATATTACGTTATATTATAAGGTATTTTCAATGATACACTGCATATTACGTTATATAATAAGGTATTTTCAATGATGCACTGCATATTACGTTATACTCTAAGGTATTTTCAATGATACACTGCATATTACGGTATATCCTAAGGTATTTTCAATGATACACTGCATATTAAGTTATATTATAAGGTATTTTCAATGATAAACTACTATATATTATGAGGTATTTTCAATGATAAACTACTATATATTATAAGGTATTTTCAATGATACACTGCATATTACGTTATATTATAAGGTATTTTCAAAGATACAATACAAATTACGATATATTGTAAGGTATTTTCAAAGATACACTGCATACTAAGTTATATTATAAGGTATTTTCAATGATACACTGCATATTACGTTATATGGGAAGGTATTTTCAATGATACACTGCATATTACGTTATATTATAAGGTATTTTCAATGATACACTGCATATTACGTTATATGGGAAGGTATTTTCAATGATACACTGCATATTACGTTATATTATAAGGTATTTTCAATGATACACTGCATATTACGTTATATTATGAGGTATTTTCAATGATACACTGCATATTACGTTATATTATAAGGTATTTTCAATGATAAACTACATATTACGACATATTATAAAGTATTTTCAATGATACACTGCATATTACGTTATATTATAAGGTATTTTCAAAGATACAATACAAATTACGATATATTGTAAGGTATTTTCAAAGATACACTGCATATTACGTTATATTATAAGGTATTTTCAATGATACACTGCATATTACGTTATATGGGAAGGTATTTTCAATGATACACTGCATATTACGTTATATTATAAGGTATTTTCAATGATACACTGCATATTACGTTATATAATAAGGTATTTTCAATGATGCACTGCATATTACGTTATACTCTAAGGTATTTTCAATGATACACTGCATATTACGGTATATCCTAAGGTATTTTCAATGATACACTGCATATTAAGTTATATTATAAGGTATTTTCAATGATAAACTACTATATATTATGAGGTATTTTCAATGATAAACTACTATATATTATAAGGTATTTTCAATGATACACTGCATATTACGTTATATTATAAGGTATTTTCAAAGATACAATACAAATTACGATATATTGTAAGGTATTTTCAATGATACACTGCATATTACGTTATATTATAAGGTATTTTCAATGATACACTGCATATTACGTTATATGGGAAGGTATTTTCAATGATACACTGCATATTACGTTATATTATAAGGTATTTTCAATGATACACTGCATATTACGTTATATTATAAGGTATTTTCAATGATACACTACAAATTACGATATATTATGAGGTATTTTCAATGATACACTGCATATTACGTTATATTATAAGGTATTTTCATTGATAGACTAGAATTACCATATATTCTAAGGTATTTTCAATGATACACTGCATATTACGTTATATCATAAGGTATTTTCAATGATACACTGCATATTAAGTTATATTAAAAGGTATTTTCAATGATAAACTGCTATATATTATAAGGTATTTTCAATGATAAACTACATATTACGATATATTATAAAGTATTTTCTATGATACACTGCATATTACGTTATATTATAAGGTATTTTCATTGATAGACTAGAATTACCATATATTCTAAGGTATTTTCAATGATACACTGCATATTACGTTATATCATAAGGTATTTTCAATGATACACTGCATATTAAGTTATATTAAAAGGTATTTTCAATGATAAACTGCTATATATTATGAGGTATTATCAATGATACACTGCATATTACGTTATATTATAAGGTATTTTCAATGATACACTACAAATTACGATATATTATAAGGTATTTTCAATGATACACAGCATATTATGTTATATTATAAGGTATTTTCAATGATAAACTACTATATATTATAAGGTATTTTCAATGATAAACTACTATATATTACAAGGTATTTTCAATGATACACTGCATATTACGTTATATCATAAGGTATTTTCAATGATACACTGCATACTAAGTTATATTATAAGGTATTTTCAATGATACACTGCATATTACGTTATATGGGAAGGTATTTTCAATGATACACTGCATATTACGTTATATTATAAGGTATTTTCAATGATACACTGCATATTACGTTATATTATAAGGTATTTTCAATGATACACTACAAATTACGATATATTATGAGGTATTTTCAATGATACACTGCATATTACGTTATATTATAAGGTATTTTCATTGATAGACTAGAATTACCATATATTCTAAGGTATTTTCAATGATACACTGCATATTACGTTATATCATAAGGTATTTTCAATGATACACTGCATATTAAGTTATATTAAAAGGTATTTTCAATGATAAACTGCTATATATTATAAGGTATTTTCAATGATAAACTACATATTACGATATATTATAAAGTATTTTCTATGATACACTGCATATTACGTTATATTATAAGGTATTTTCAATGATACACTGCATATTACGTTATATTATAAGGTATTTTCAATGATACACTGCATATTACGTTATATGGGAAGGTATTTTCAATGATACACTGCATATTACGTTATATTATAAGGTATTTTCAATGATACACTGCATATTACGTTATATTATAAGGTATTTTCAATGATACACTACAAATTACGATATATTATGAGGTACTTTCAATTATACACTGCATATTACGTTATATTATAAGGTATTTTCAATGAAACACTGCATATTACGTTATATTATAAGGTATTTTCAATGATAAACTGCAATATATTATATGGTATTTTCAATGATACACTGCATATTACGTTATATTATGAGGTATTTTCAATGATACACTGCATATTACGTTATATTATAAGGTACTTTCAATTATACACTGCATATTACGTTATATTATAAGGTATTTTCAATGATACACTGCATATTACGTTATATTATAAGGTATTTTCAATGATACACTGCATATTACGTTATATTATAAGGTATTTTCAATGATACACTGCATATTACGTTATATTATAAGGTATTTTCAATGATAAACTACTATATATTATGAGGTATTTTCAATGATAAACTACTATATATTATAAGGTATTTTCAATGATACACTGCATATTACGTTATATTATAAGGTATTTTCAAAGATACACTACAAATTACGATATATTGTAAGGTATTTTCAAAGTTACACTGCATATTACGTTATATGGGAAGGTATTTTCAATGATACACTGCATATTACGTTATATTATAAGGTATTTTCAATGATACACTGCATATTACGTTATATTATAAGGTATTTTCAATGATACACTGCATATTACGTTATATTATAAGGTATTTTCAATGATGCACTGCATATTACTTTATATTATAAGGTATTTTCATTGATAGACAAGAATTACCATATATTCTAATGTATTTTCAATGATACACTGCATATAACGTTATATTATTAGGTATTTTCAATGATACACTAAAAAATTACGATATATTATAACGTATTTCCAATGAAGCACTGCATATTACGTTATATTATAAGGTATTTTCAATGATACACTGCATATAACGTTATATGAGAAGGTATTTTCATTGATACACTACAAATTACGATATATTATAAGGTATTTTGAATGATAAACTACTATATATTATAAGGTATTTTCAATGATACACTGCATATTACGTTATATGAGAAGGTATTTTCATTGATACACTACAAATTACGATATATTATAAGGTATTTTCAATGATACACAGCATATTACATTATATTATAAGGTATTTTCAATGATACACAGCATATTACGTTATATTATAAGGTATTTTCAATGATAAACTACTATATGTTATAAGGTATTTTCAATGATACACTGCATATTACGTTATATTATAAGGTATTTTCAATGATACACTGCATATTGCGTTATATTATAAGGTATTTTCAGTGATAAACTACTATATATTATAAGGTATTTCAATGATACACTGCATATGACGTTATATTATAAGGTATTTTCATTGATAGACAAGAATTACCATATATTCTAAGGTATTTTCAATGATACACTGCATATTACGTTATATTATTAGGTATTTTCAATGATACACTAAAAAATTACGATATATTATAACGTATTTCCAATGATGCACTGCATATTACGTTATATTATAAGGTATTTTCAATGATACACTGCATATTACGTTATATTATGAGGTATTTTCAATGATACACTGCATATTACGTTATATTATAAGGTATTTTCATTGATAGACTAGAATTACCATATATTCTAAGGTATTTTCAATGATACACTGCATATTACGTTATATCATAAGGTATTTTCAATGATACACTGCATATTAAGTTATATTAAAAGGTATTTTCAATGATAAACTGCTATATATTATAAGGTATTTTCAATGATACACTGCATATTACGATATATTATAAGGTATTTTCAATGATACACTGCATATTACGTTATATTATAAGGTATTCTCAATGATACACTACAAATTACGATATATTATAAGGTATTTTCAATGATACACTGCATATTACGTTATATTATAAGGTATTTTCAATGATACACTGCATATTACGTTATATTATGAGGTATTTTCAATGATACACTGCATATTACGTTATATTATAAGGTACTTTCAATTATACACTGCATATTACGTTATATTATAAGGTATTTTCAATGAAACACTGCATATTACGTTATATTATAAGGTATTTTCAATGATAAACTACAATATATTATATGGTATTTTCAATGATACACTGCATATTACGTTATATTATAAGGTATTTTCAATGATAAACTACATATTACGACATATTATAAAGTATTTTCTATGATACACTGCATATTACGTTATATTATAAGGTAGTTTCAATGATACACTGCATATTACGTTATATTATAAGGTATTTTCAATGATACACTGCATATTACGTTATATGGGAAGGTATTTTCAATGATACACTGCATATTACGTTATATTATAAGGTATATTCAATGATACACTGCATATTACGTTATATTATAAGGTATTTTAAATGATACACTACAAATTACGATATATTATAAGGTATTTTCAATGATACCCTGCATATTACGTTATATTATAAGGTATTTTCAATGATACACTGCATATTACGTTATATTATAAGGTATTTTCAATGATACACTACAAATTACGATATATTATAAGGTATTTTCAATGATACACTGCATATTACGTTATATTATAAGGTATTTTCATTGATAGACTAGAATTACCATATATTCTAAGGTATTTTCAATGATACACTGCATATTACGTTATATCATAAGGAATTTTCAATGATACACTGCATATTAAGTTATATTAAAAGGTATTTTCAATGATAAACTGCTATATATTATAAGGTATTTTCAATGATACACTGCATATTACGTTATATTATAAGGTATTTTCAATGATAAACTACATATTACGATATATTATAAAGTATTTTCTATGATACACTGCATATTACGTTATATTATAAGGTAGTTTCAATGATACATTGCATATTACGTTATATTATAAGGTATTTTCAATGATACACTGCATATTACGTTATATGGGAAGGTATTTTCAATGATACACTGCATATTACGTTATATTATAAGGTATTTTCAATGATACACTGCATATTACGTTATATTATAAGGTATTTTCAATGATACACTACAAATTACGATATATTATGAGGTATTTTCAATGATACACTGCATATTACGTTATATTATAAGGTATTTTCATTGATAGACTAGAATTACCATATATTCTAAGGTATTTTCAATGATACACTGCATATTACGTTATATCATAAGGTATTTTCAATGATACACTGCATATTAAGTTATATTAAAAGGTATTTTCAATGATAAACTGCTATATATTATAAGGTATTTTCAATGATACACTGCATATTACGTTATATTATAAGGTATTTTCAATGATACACTGCATATTACGTTATATTATAAGGTATTCTCAATGATACACTACAAATTACGATATATTATAAGGTATTTTCAATGATACACTGCATATTACGTTATATTATAAGGTATTTTCAATGATACACTGCATATTACGTTATATGGGAAGGTATTTTCAATGATACACTGCATATTACGTTATATTATAAGGTATTTTCAATGATACACTGCATATTACGTTATATAATAAGGTATTTTCAATGATGCACTGCATATTACGTTATACTCTAAGGTATTTTCAATGATACACTGCATATTACGGTATATCCTAAGGTATTTTCAATGATACACTGCATATTAAGTTATATTATAAGGTATTTTCAATGATAAACTACTATATATTATGAGGTATTTTCAATGATAAACTACTATATATTATAAGGTATTTTCAATGATACACTGCATATTACGTTATATTATAAGGTATTTTCAAAGATACAATACAAATTACGATATATTGTAAGGTATTTTCAAAGATACACTGCATATTACGTTATATGGGAAGGTATTTTCAATGATACACTGCTTATTACGTTATATTATAAGGTATTTTCAATGATACACTGCATATTACGTTAAATTATAAGGTATTTTCAATGATACACTGCATATTACGTTATATTATAACGTATTTTCAATGATAAACTACTATATATTATAAGGTATTTTCAATGATAAACTACTATATATTATAAGGTATTTTCAATGATACACTACAAATTACGTTATATCATAAGGTATATTCAATGATACACTGCATATTAAGTTATATTATAAGGTATTTTCAATGATAAACTACTATATATTATAAGGTATTTTCAATGATACACTGCATATTACGTTATATGAGAAGGTATTTTCATTGATACACTACAAATTACGATATATTATAAGGTATTTTCAATTATACCCTGCATATTACGTTATATTATAAGGTATTTTCAATGATACACTGCATATTACGTGATATTATAAGGTATTTTCAATGATGCACTGCATATTACGTTATACTATAAGGTATTTTCAATGATACAATACAAATTACGATATATTATAAGGTATTTTCAATGATACACAGCATATTACATTATATTATAAGGTATTTTCAATGATACACAGCATATTACGTTATATTATAAGGTATTTTCAATGATAAACTACTATATGTTATAAGGTATTTTCAATGATACACTGCATATTACGTTATATTATAAGGTATTTTCAATGATACACTGCATATTGCGTTATATTATAAGGTATTGTCAATGATAAACTACTATATATTATAAGGTATTTTCAATGATACACTGCATATTACGTTATATTATAAGGTATTTTCATTGATAGACAAGAATTACCATATATTCTAAGGTATTTTCAATGATACACTGCATATTACGTTATATTATTAGGTATTTTCAATGATACACTAAAAAATTACGATATATTATAACGTATTTCCAATGATGCACTGCATATTACGTTATATTATAAGGTATTTTCAATGATACACTGCATATTACGTTATATTATAAGGTATTTTCAATGATATACTACAAATTACGATATATTATAAGGTATTTTCAATGATACACTGCATATTACGTTATATTATAAGGTATTTTCAATGATACACTGCATATTACGTTATATTATAAGGTATTTTCAATGATACACTGCATATTACGTTATATTATAAGGTATTTTCAATGATGCACTGCATATTACTTTATATTATAAGGTATTTTCATTGATAGACAAGAATTACCATATATTCTAATGTATTTTCAATGATACACTGCATATAACGTTATATTATTAGGTATTTTCAATGATACACTAAAAAATTACGATATATTATAACGTATTTCCAATGAAGCACTGCATATTACGTTATATTATAAGGTATTTTCAATGATACACTGCATATTACGTTATATGAGAAGGTATTTTCATTGATACACTACAAATTACGATATATTATAAGGTATTTTGAATGATAAACTACTATATATTATAAGGTATTTTCAATGATACACTGCATATTACGTTATATGAGAAGGTATTTTCATTGATACACTACAAATTACGATATATTATAAGGTATTTTCAATGATACACTGCATATTACGTTATATGGGAAGGTATTTTCAATGATACACTGCATATTACGTTAAATTATAAGGTATTTTCAATGATACACTGCATATTACGTTATATTATAAGGTATTTTCAATGATACACTGCATATTACGTTATATTATAAGGTATTTTCAATGATACACTGCATATTAAGTTATATTATAAGGTATTTTCAATGATAAACTACTATATATTATAAGGTATTTTCAATGATACACTGCATATTACGTTATATTATAAGGTATTTTCAAAGATACACTACAAATAACGATATATTATAAGGTATTTCCAATGATACACTGCATATTACGTTATATGGGAAGGTATTTTCAATGATACACTGCATATTACGTTATATGGGAAGGTATTTTCAATGATACACTGCATATTACGTTAAATTATAAGGTATTTTCAATGATACACTGCATATTACGTTATATTATAAGGTATTTTCAATGATACACTGCATATTACGTTATATTATAAGGTATTTTCAATGATACACTGCATATTAAGTTATATTATAAGGTATTTTCAATGATAAACTACTATATATTATAAGGTATTTTCAATGATACACTGCATATTACGTTATATTATAAGGTATTTTCAAAGATACACTACAAATAACGATATATTATAAGGTATTTTCAATGATACACTGCATATTACGTTATATGAGAAGGTATTTTCATTGATACACTACAAACTACGATATATTATAAGGTATTTTCAATGATACACTGCATATTACGTTATATGAGAAGGTATTTTCATTGATACACTACAAACTACGTTATATTATAAGGTATTTTCAATGATACACTGCATATTACGTTATATTATAAGGTATTTTCAATGATGCACTGCATATTACGTTATACTATAATGTATTTTCAATGATACACTACAAATTACGATATATTATAAGGTATTTTCACTGATACACTACAAATTACGATATATTATAAGGTATTTTCAATGATACACTGCATATTACGTTATATTATAAGGTATTTTCAATGATACACTGCATATTACGTTATATTATAAGGTATTTTCAATGATACACTGCATATTACGTTATATTATAAGGTATTTTCAATGATACACTGCATATTACGTTATATTATAAGGTATTTTCAATGATACACTGCATATTACGTTATATTATAAGGTATTTTCAATGATACACTGCATATTACGTTATATTATAAGGTATTTTCAATGATGCACTGCATATTACGTTATATTATAAGGTATTTTCAAAGATACACTACAAATTACGATATATTATAAGGTATTTTCAATGATACACTGCATATTACGTTATATGAGAAGGTATTTTCATTGATACACTACAAATTACGATATATTGTAAGGTATTTTCAATGATACCCTGCATATTACGTGATATTATAAGGTATTTTCAATGATGCACTGCATATTACGTTATACTATAAGGTATTTTCAATGATACAATACAAATTACGATATATTATAAGGTATTTTCAATGATACACAGCATATTACATTATATTATAAGGTATTTTCAATGATAAACTACTATATATTATAAGGTATTTTCAATGATACACTGCCTATTACGTTATATGAGAAGGTATTTTCATTGATACACTACAAATTACGATATATTATAAGGTATTTTCAATGATACCCTGCATATTACGTTATATTATAAGGTATTTTCAATGATACACAGCATATTAAGTGATATTATAAGGTATTTTCAATGATGCACTGCATATTACGTTATACTATAAGGTATTTTCAATGATACCCTGCATATTACGTTATATTATAAGGTATTTTCAATGATACACTGCATATTGCGTTATATTATAAGGTATTTTCAATGATAAACTACTATATATTATAAGGTATTTTCAATGATAAACTACAATATATTATAAGGTATTTTCAATGATAAACTACAATATATTATAAGGTATTTTCAATGATACACTGCATATTACGTTATATTATAAGGTATTTTCATTGATACACTACAAATTACGATATATTATAAGGTATTTTCAATGATACACTGCATATTACGTTATATGGGAAGGTATTTTCAATGATACACTGCATATTACGTTAAATTATAAGGTATTTTCAATGATACACTGCATATTACGTTATATTATAAGGTATTTTCAATGATACACTGCATATTACGTTATATTATAAGGTATTTTCAATGATACACTGCATATTACGTTATATTATAAGGTATTTTCAATGATACACTGCATATTACGTTATATTATAAGGTATTTTCAATGATGCACTGCATATTACGTTATATTATAAGGTATTTTCAAAGATACACTACAAATTACGATATATTATAAGGTATTTTCAATGATACACTGCATATTACGTTATATGAGAAGGTATTTTCATTGATACACTACAAATTACGATATATTATAAGGTATTTTCAATGATACCCTGCATATTACGTGATATTATAAGGTATTTTCAATGATGCACTGCATATTACGTTATACTATAAGGTATTTTCAATGATACAATACAAATTACGATATATTATAAGGTATTTTCAATGATACACAGCATATTACATTATATTATAAGGTATTTTCAATGATAAACTACTATATATTATAAGGTATTTTCAATGATACACTGCCTATTACGTTATATGAGAAGGTATTTTCATTGATACACTACAAATTACGATATATTATAAGGTATTTTCAATGATACCCTGCATATTACGTTATATTATAAGGTATTTTCAATGATACACTGCATATTAAGTGATATTATAAGGTATTTTCAATGATGCACTGCATATTACGTTATACTATAAGGTATTTTCAATGATACACTGCATATTACGTTATATTATAAGGTATTTTCAATGATACACTGCATATTGCGTTATATTATAAGGTATTTTCAATGATAAACTACTATATATTATAAGGTATTTTCAATGATAAACTACAATATATTATAAGGTATTTTCAATGATACACTGCATATTACGTTATATTATAAGGTATTTTCAAAGATACACTACAAATAACGATATATTATAAGGTATTTTCAATGATACACTGCATATTACGTTATATGAGAAGGTATTTTCATTGATACACTACAAATTACGATATATTATAAGGTATTTTCAATGATACACTGCATATTACGTTATATGGGAAGGTATTTTCAATGATACACTGCATATTACGTTAAATTATAAGGTATTTTCAATGATACACTGCATATTACGTTATATTATAAGGTATTTTCAATGATACACTGCATATTACGTTATATTATAAGGTATTTTCAATGATACACTGCATATTAAGTTATATTATAAGGTATTTTCAATGATAAACTACTATATATTATAAGGTATTTTCAATGATACACTGCATATTACGTTATATTATAAGGTATTTTCAAAGATACACTACAAATAACGATATATTATAAGGTATTTCCAATGATACACTGCATATTACGTTATATGGGAAGGTATTTTCAATGATACACTGCATATTACGTTATATGGGAAGGTATTTTCAATGATACACTGCATATTACGTTAAATTATAAGGTATTTTCAATGATACACTGCATATTACGTTATATTATAAGGTATTTTCAATGATACACTGCATATTACGTTATATTATAAGGTATTTTCAATGATACACTGCATATTAAGTTATATTATAAGGTATTTTCAATGATAAACTACTATATATTATAAGGTATTTTCAATGATACACTGCATATTACGTTATATTATAAGGTATTTTCAAAGATACACTACAAATAACGATATATTATAAGGTATTTTCAATGATACACTGCATATTACGTTATATGAGAAGGTATTTTCATTGATACACTACAAACTACGATATATTATAAGGTATTTTCAATGATACACTGCATATTACGTTATATGAGAAGGTATTTTCATTGATACACTACAAACTACGTTATATTATAAGGTATTTT
Source organism: Lasioglossum lativentre (assembly GCA_916610255.1). Lineage (NCBI taxonomy): Eukaryota > Metazoa > Arthropoda > Insecta > Hymenoptera > Halictidae > Lasioglossum > Lasioglossum lativentre. The sequence goes on along the minus strand of CAKAJI010000981.1, from coordinate 3,866 downwards.
CAATGATACACTGCATATTACGTTATATTATAAGGTATTTTCAATGATGCACTGCATATTACGTTATACTATAATGTATTTTCAATGATACACTACAAATTACGATATATTATAAGGTATTTTCAATGATACACTACAAATTACGATATATTATAAGGTATTTTCAATGATACACTGCATATTACGTTATATGAGAAGGTATTTTCATTGATACACTACAAATTACGATATATTGTAAGGTATTTTCAATGATACCCTGCATATTACGTGATATTATAAGGTATTTTCAATGATGCACTGCATATTACGTTATACTATAAGGTATTTTCAATGATACAATACAAATTACGATATATTATAAGGTATTTTCAATGATACACAGCATATTACATTATATTATAAGGTATTTTCAATGATAAACTACTATATATTATAAGGTATTTTCAATGATACACTGCCTATTACGTTATATGAGAAGGTATTTTCATTGATACACTACAAATTACGATATATTATAAGGTATTTTCAATGATACCCTGCATATTACGTTATATTATAAGGTATTTTCAATGATACACTGCATATTAAGTGATATTATAAGGTATTTTCAATGATGCACTGCATATTACGTTATACTATAAGGTATTTTCAATGATACACTGCATATTACGTTATATTATAAGGTATTTTCAATGATACACTGCATATTGCGTTATATTATAAGGTATTTTCAATGATAAACTACTATATATTATAAGGTATTTTCAATGATAAACTACAATATATTATAAGGTATTTTCAATGATACACTGCATATTACGTTATATTATAAGGTATTTTCAAAGATACACTACAAATAACGATATATTATAAGGTATTTTCAATGATACACTGCATATTACGTTATATGAGAAGGTATTTTCATTGATACACTACAAATTACGATATATTATAAGGTATTTTCAATGATACACTGCATATTACGTTATATGGGAAGGTATTTTCAATGATACACTGCATATTACGTTAAATTATAAGGTATTTTCAATGATACACTGCATATTACGTTATATTATAAGGTATTTTCAATGATACACTGCATATTACGTTATATTATAAGGTATTTTCAATGATACACTGCATATTAAGTTATATTATAAGGTATTTTCAATGATAAACTACTATATATTATAAGGTATTTTCAATGATACACTGCATATTACGTTATATTATAAGGTATTTTCAAAGATACACTACAAATAACGATATATTATAAGGTATTTTCAATGATACACTGCATATTACGTTATATGAGAAGGTATTTTCATTGATACACTACAAACTACGATATATTATAAGGTATTTTCAATGATACACTGCATATTACGTTATATGAGAAGGTATTTTCATTGATACACTACAAACTACGTTATATTATAAGGTATTTTCAATGATACACTGCATATTACGTTATATTATAAGGTATTTTCAATGATGCACTGCATATTACGTTATACTATAATGTATTTTCAATGATACACTACAAATTACGATATATTATAAGGTATTTTCAATGATACACTACAAATTACGATATATTATAAGGTATTTTCAATGATACACTGCATATTACGTTATATTATAAGGTATTTTCAATGATACACTCCATATTACGTTATATTATAAGGTATTTTCAATGATACACTGCATATTACGTTATATTATAAGGTATTTTCAATGATACACTGCATATTACGTTATATTATAAGGTATTTTCAATGATACACTGCATATTACGTTATATTATAAGGTATTTTCAATGATACACTGCATATTACGTTATATTATAAGGTATTTTCAATGATGCACTGCATATTACGTTATACTATAATGTATTTTCAATGATACACAACAAATGACGATATATTATAAGGTATTTTCAATGATACACTACAAATTACGTTATATTATAAGGTATTTTCAAAGATACACTACAAATTACGATATATTATAAGGTATTTTCAATGATACACTGCATATTACGTTATATGAGAAGGTATTTTCATTGATACACTACAAATTACGATATATTGTAAGGTATTTTCAATGATACCCTGCATATTACGTGATATTATAAGGTATTTTCAATGATGCACTGCATATTACGTTATACTATAAGGTATTTTCAATGATACAATACAAATTACGATATATTATAAGGTATTTTCAATGATACACAGCATATTACATTATATTATAAGGTATTTTCAATGATAAACTACTATATATTATAAGGTATTTTCAATGATACACTGCCTATTACGTTATATGAGAAGGTATTTTCATTGATACACTACAAATTACGATATGTTATAAGGTATTTTCAATGATACCCTGCATATTACGTTATATTATAAGGTATTTTCAATGATACACTGCATATTAAGTGATATTATAAGGTATTTTCAATGATAAACTACTATATATTATAAGGTATTTTCAATGATAAACTACAATATATTATAAGGTATTTTCAATGATACACTGCATATTACGTTATATTATAAGGTATTTTCAAAGATACACTACAAATAACGATATATTATAAGGTATTTTCAATGATACACTGCATATTACGTTATATGAGAAGGTATTTTCATTGATACACTACAAATTACGATATATTATAAGGTATTTTCAATGATACACTGCATATTACGTTATATGAGAAGGTATTTTCATTGATACACTACAAATTACGATATATTATAAGGTATTTTCAATGATACCCTGCATATTACGTGATATTATAAGGTATTTTCAATGATGCACTGCATATTACGTTATACTATAAGGTATTTTCAATGATACAATACAAATTACGATATATTATAAGGTATTTTCAATGATACACAGCATATTACATTATATTATAAGGTATTTTCAATGATAAACTACTATATATTATAAGGTATTTTCAATGATACACTGCCTATTACGTTATATGAGAAGGTATTTTCATTGATACACTACAAATTACGATATATTATAAGGTATTTTCAATGATACCCTGCATATTACGTTATATTATAAGGTATTTTCAATGATACACTGCATATTGCGTTATATTATAAGGTACTTTCAATGATAAACTACTATATATTATAAGGTATTTTCAATGATAAACTACAATATATTATAAGGTATTTTCAATGATACACTGCATATTACGTTATATTATAAGGTATTTTCAATGATACACTGCATATTACGTTATATTATAAGGTATTTTCAATGATACACTACAAATTACGATATATTATAAGGTATTTTCAATGATACACTGCATATTACGTTATATTATAAGGTATTTTCAATGATACACTGCATATTACGTTATATTATAACGTATTTTCAATGATACACTGCATATTACGTTATATTATAAGGTATTTTCAATGATACACTGCATATTACGTTATATTATAAGGTATTTTCAATGATACACTGCATATTACGTTATATTATAAGGTATTTTCAATGATGCACTGCATATTACGTTATACTATAATGTATTTTCAATGATACACTACAAATTACGATATATTATAAGGTATTTTCAATGATACACTGCATATTACGTTATATGGGAAGGTATTTTCAATGATACACTGCATATTACGTTAAATTATAAGGTATTTTCAATGATGCACTGCATATTACGTTATACTATAATGTATTTTCAATGATACACTACAAATTACGATATATTATAAGGTATTTTCAATGATACACTACAAATTACGATATATTATAAGGTATTTTCAATGATACACTGCATATTACGTTATATTATAAGGTATTTT
>CAKAJI010000980.1:600000-820703 GCA_916610255.1 Lasioglossum lativentre | reverse complement strand
CGTATATGCAGTGTATCATTGAAAATACCTTATACTATAACGTAATATGAAGTGCATCATTGAAAATACCTTATTATATAACGTAATATGCAGTGTATCATAGAAAATAATATATAATATATCGTAATATGCAGTGTATCATTGAATATACCTTATAATATAACGTAATATGCAGTGTATCACTGAAAATACTTTATAATATAACGTAATATGCAGTTTATCATTGAAAATACCTTATAATATAACGTAATATGTAGTGTATCATTGAAAATACCTTATAATATTAACGTAATATGCAGTGTATCATTGAAAATACCTTATAATATAACGTAATATGCAGTGTATCATTGAAAATACCTTATACTATAACGTATATGCAGTGTATCATTGAAAATACCTTATTATATAACGTAATATGCAGTGTATCATAGAAAATAATATATAATATAACGTAATATACAGTGTATCATGGAAAATACCTTATAACATAACGTAATATGCAGTGTATCAATGAAAGTACCTATAATATAACGTAATATGCAGTGTATAATTGATAATACAGTATAATATATCGTAATTTATAGTGTATCATTGAAAATACCTTATAATATAACGTAATATGCAGTTTATCATTGAAAATACCTTATAATATAACGTAATATGCAGTTTATCATTGAAAATACCTTATAATATAACGTAACATGCAGTTTATCATTGAAAATACCTTATAATATAACGTAATATGCAGTTTATCATTGAAAATACCTTATAATATAACGTAATATGCAGTCTATCATTGAAAATACCTTATACTATAACGTAATATGCAGTGTATCATTGAAAATACCTTATAATATAGCGTAATATCGAGTGTATCATTGAAAATACCTTATAATATATCGTAATTTTAAGTGTAGCATTGAAAATATCTTATAATATAATGTAATATGCAGTGAATCAATGAAAATACCTTATAATATAACGTAATATGCAGTTTATCATTGAAAATACCTTATAATATAACGTAATATGCAGTGTATCATTGAAAATACCTTATACTATAACGTAATATGAAGTGTATCATTGAAAATACCTTATTATATAACGTAATATGCAGTGTATCATAGAAAATAATATATAATATATCGTAATATGCAGTGTATCACTGAAAATATCTTATAATATAACGTAATATGCAGTGTATCATTGAAGATACCTTATAATATATGGTAATTTGTAGTGTATCAATGAAAATACCTTATAATATAACGTAATATACAGTGTATCATTGAAAATACCTTACAATATATCATAATATGCAGTGTATCATTGAAAATACCTTATAATATAACGTAATATGCTGTGTATCATTGAAAATACCTTATAATATAACGTAATATACAGTGTATCATGGAAAATACCTTATAACATAACGTAATATGCAGTGTATCAATGAAAGTACCTTATAATATAACGTAATATGCAGTGTATAATTGAAAATACAGTATAATATATCGTAATTTATAGTGTATCATTGAAAATACCTTATAATATAACGTAATATGCAGTGTATCATTGAAAATACCTTATAATATAACGTAATATGCAGTTTATCATTGAAAATACCTTTAATATAACGTAATATGCAGTTTATCATTGAAAATACCTTATAATATAACGTGATATGCAGTTTATCATTGAAAATACCTTATAACATAACGTAATATGCAGTGTATCAATGAAAATACCTTATAATATAACGTAATATACAGTGTATCATGGAAAATACCTTATAACATAACGTAATATGCAGTGTATCAATGAAAGTACCTTATAATATAACGTAATATGCAGTGTATAATTGATAATACAGTATAATATATCGTAATTTATAGTGTATCATTGAAAATACCTTATAATATAACGTAATATGCAGTTTATCATTGAAAATACCTTATAATATAACGTAATATGCAGTTTATCATTGAAAATACCTTATAATATAACGTAACATGCAGTTTATCATGGAAAATACCTTATAATATAACGTAATATGCAGTTTATCATTGAAAATACCTTATAATCGAACGTAATATGCAGTGTCTCATTGAAAATACCTTATAATATAGCGTAATATGCAGTGTATAATTGAAAATACAGTATAATATATCGTAATTTATAGTGTATCATTGAAAATACCTTATAATATAACGTAATATGCAGCGTTTCATTGAAAATACCTTATAATATAACGTAACATGCAGTTTATCATTGAAAATACCTTATAATATAACGTAATATGCAGTTTATCATTGAAAATACCTTATAATATAACGTGATATGCAGTCGATCATTGAAAATACCTTATACTATAACGTAATATGCAGTGTATCAATGAAAATACCTTATAATATAACGTAATATACAGTGTATCATGGAAAATACCTTATAATATAACGTAATATGCAGTTTATCATGGAAAATACCTTATAATATAACGTAATATGCAGTTTATCATTGAAAATACCTTATAATCGAACGTAATATGCAGTGTATCATTGAAAATACCTTATAATATAGCGTAATATCGAGTGTATCATTGAAAATACCTTATAATATATCGTAATTTTAAGTGTATCATTGAAAATATCTTATAATATAATGTAATATGCAGTGAATCAATGAAAAAACCTTATAATATAACGTAATATGCAGTTTATCATTGAAAATACCTTATAATATAACGTAATATGTAGTGTATCATTGAAAATACCTTATAATATCACGTAATATGCAGTTTATCATTGAAAATACCTTATTATATAACGTAATATGCAGTGTATCATAGAAAATAATATATAATATATCGTAATATGCAGTGTATCATTGAAAATACCTTATAATATAACGTAATATGCAGTGTATCACTGAAAATACCGTATAATATAACGTAATATGCTGTGTATCATTGAAAATACCTTATAATATAACGTAATATGCAGTGTATCATTGAAAATACCTTATAATATAACGTAATATGCAGTGTATCATTGAAAAGATCTTATAATATAACGTAATATGCAGTGTATCATTGAAAATACCTTTTAATATAACGTAATATGCAGTGTATCATTGAAAATACCTTATAATATATCATAATATGCAGTTTATCGTTGAAAATACCTCATAGTATATGGTAATTTGTAGTGTATCAATGAAAATCCCTTATAATATAACGTAATATGCATTGTATCATTGAAAATACCTTATAATATAACGTAATATGCAGTGTATCATTGAAAATACCTTATAATATAATGGAATATGCAGTGTATCATTGAAAATACCTTATCATATAACGTAATATGCAGTTTATCATTGAAAATACCTTATAATATATGGTAATTTGTAGTGTATCATTGAAAACACCTTATAATATAACGTAATATGCACTGTATCATTGAATATACCTTATAATATACAGTAGTTTATCATTGAAAATACCTTATAATATAACGTAATATGCAGTGTATCATGGAAAATACCTTACAATATAACGTAATATGCAGTTTATCATGGAAAATACCTTATAATATAACGTAATATGCAGTTTATCATTGAAAATACCTTATAATCGAACGTAATATGCAGTGTCTCATTGAAAATACCTTATAATATAGCGTAATATCGAGTGTATCATTGAAAATACCTTATAATATCACGTAATATGCAGTTTATCATTGAAAATACCTTATAATATAACGTAATATGCAGTGTATCATTGAAAATACCTTATACTATAACGTAATATGAAGTGCATCATTGAAAATACCTTATTATATAACGTAATATGCAGTGTATCATAGAAAATAATATATAATATATCGTAATATGCAGTGTATCATTGAAAATACCTTATAATATAACGTAATATGCAGTGTATCACTGAAAATAACTTATAATATATCATAATATGCGGTTTATCATTGAAAATACCGTATAATTTATGGTAATTTGTAGTGTATCAATGAAAATAGCTTATAATATAACGGAATATGCAGTGTATCATTGATAATACCTTATAATATAACGTAATGTGCAGTGTATCATTGAAAATAACATATAATATAACGTAATGTGCAGTGTGTCATTGAAAATACCATATAATATATCGTAATATGCAGTGTATCATTCAAAATACCTTATAATATATAGTAGTTTACCATTGAAAATACCTTATAATATAACGTAATATGCAGTGTATCATTGAAAACACCTTATAATATAACGTAATATGCAGTGTATCATTGAAAATACCTTATAATATAGCGTAATATGCAGTGTATCTTTGAAAATACCTTATAATATAACGTAATATGCAGTGTATCATTGAAAATACCTTATAATATATAGTAGTTTACCATTGAAAATACCTTATAATATAACGTAATATGCAGTGTATCATTGAAAATACCTTATAATATAACGTAATATGCAGTGTATCTTTGAAAATACCATATAATATAACGTAATATGCAGTGTATCATAGAAAATACCATATAATATATCGTAATATGCAGTGTATCATTGAAAATACCTTATAATATAACGTAATATGCAGTGTATCGCTGAAAATATCTTATAATATAACGTAATATGCAGTGTATCATTGAAAATACCTTATAATATATAGTAGTTTACCATTGAAAATACCTTATAATATAACGTAATATGCAGTGTATCATTGAAAATATCTTATAATATAACGTAATATGCAGTGTATCATTGAAAATACCTTATAATATATAGTAGTTTATCATTGAAAATACCTTATAATATAACGTAATATGTAGTGTATCATTGAAATTACCTTATAATATATCATAATATGCGGTTTATCATTGAAAATACCTTATAATATATGGTATTTTGTAGTGTATCAATGAAAATAGCTTATAATATAACGGAATATGCTGTGTATCATTGAAAATATCTTATAATATAACGTAATATGCAGTGTATCATTGAAAATACCTTATAATATATAGTAGTTTATCATTGAAAATACCTTATAATATAACGTAATATGTAGTGTATCATTGAAATTACCTTATAATATATCATAATATGCGGTTTATCATTGAAAATACCGTATAATATATGGTAATTTGTAGTGTATCAATGAAAATAGCTTATAATATAACGGAATATGCAGTGTATCATTGATAATACCTTATAATATAACGTAATGTGCAGTGTATCATTGAAAATAACATATAATATAACGTAATGTGCAGTGTGTCATTGAAAATACCATATAATATATCGTAATATGCAGTGTATCATTCAAAATACCTTATAATATATAGTAGTTTACCATTGAAAATACCTTATAATATAACGTAATATGCAGTGTATCATTGAAAACACCTTATAATATAACGTAATATGCAGTGTATCATTGAAAATACCTTATAATATAGCGTAATATGCAGTGTATCTTTGAAAATACCTTATAATATAACGTAATATGCAGTGTATCATTGAAAATACCTTATAATATATAGTAGTTTACCATTGAAAATACCTTATAATATAACGTAATATGCAGTGTATCATTGAAAATACCTTATAATATAACGTAATATGCAGTGTATCTTTGAAAATACCATATAATATAACGTAATATGCAGTGTATCATAGAAAATACCATATAATATATCGTAATATGCAGGGTATCATTGAAAATACCTTATAATATAACGTAATATGCAGTGTATCGCTGAAAATATCTTATAATATAACGTAATATGCAGTGTATCATTGAAAATACCTTATAATATATAGTAGTTTACCATTGAAAATACCTTATAATATAACGTAATATGCAGTGTATCATTGAAAATATCTTATAATATAACGTAATATGCAGTGTATCATTGAAAATACCTTATAATATATAGTAGTTTATCATTGAAAATACCTTATAATATAACGTAATATGTAGTGTATCATTGAAATTACCTTATAATATATCATAATATGCGGTTTATTATTGAAAATACCGTATAATATATGGTAATTTGTAGTGTATCAATGAAAATAGCTTATAATCTAACGGAATATGCAGTGTATCATTGAAAATAACTTATAATATATCATAATATGCGGTTTATCATTGAAAATACCTTATAATATATGGTATTTTGTAGTGTATCAATGAAAATAGCTTATAATATAACGGAATATGCTGTGTATCATTGAAAATATCTTGTAATATAACATAATATGCAGTGTAGCATTGAAAATACCTTATGATATAACGTAATATGCAGTGTATCATTGAAAATACCTTATAATATATGGTAATTTGTAGTGTATCAATGAAAATACCTTGTAATATAACGTAATATGCAGTGTATCATTGAAAATACCTTATAATATAACGTAATATGCAGTGTATCATTGAAAATACCTTATAATATAACGTAATATGCAGTTTATCATTGAAAATACCTTATAATATAACGTAATATGTAGTTTATCATTGAAAATACCTTATAATATAACGTAATATGCAGTGTATCACGGAAAATACCTTATAATATAACGTAATATGCAGTGTATCATTGAAAATACCTTATACTATAACGTAATATGAAGTGTATCATTGAAAATACCTTATTATATAACGTAATATGCAGTGTATCATAGAAAATAATATATAATATAACGTAATATACAGTGTATCATGGAAAATACCTTATAACATAACGTAATATGCAGTGTATCAATGAAAGTACCTTATAATATAACGTAATATGCAGTGTATAATTGAAAATACAGTATAATATATCGTAATTTATAGTGTATCATTGAAAATACCTTATAATATAACGTAATATGCAGTTTATCATTGAAAATACCTTATAATATAACGTAATATGCAGTGTATCATTGAAAATACCTTATAATATAACGTAACATGCAGTTTATCATGGAAAATACCTTATAATATAACGTAATATGCAGTTTATCATTGAAAATACCTTATAATCGAACGTAATATGCAGTGTCTCATTGAAAATACCTTATAATATAGCGTAATATCGAGTGTATCATTGAAAATACCTTATAATATCACGTAATATGCAGTTTATCATTGAAAATACCTTATAATATAACGTAATATGCAGTGTATCATTGAAAATACCTTATACTATAACGTAATATGAAGTGCATCATTGAAAATACCTTATTATATAACGTAATATGCAGTGTATCATAGAAAATAATATATAATATATCGTAATATGCAGTGTATCATTGAAAATACCTTATAATATAACGTAATATGCAGTGTATCACTGAAAATACCTTATAATATAACGTAATATGCAGTTTATCATTGAAAATACCTTATAATATAACGTAATATGTAGTGTATCATTGAAAATACCTTATAATATAACGTAATATGCAGTGTATCATTGAAAATACCTTATAATATAACGTAATATGCAGTGTATCATTGAAAATACCTTATACTATAACGTAATATGAAGTGTATCATTGAAAATACCTTATTATATAACGTAATATGCAGTGTATCATAGAAAATAATATATAATATAACGTAATATACAGTGTATCATGGAAAATACCTTATAACATAACGTAATATGCAGTGTATCAATGAAAGTACCTTATAATATAACGTAATATGCAGTGTATAATTGAAAATACAGTATAATATATCGTAATTTATAGTGTATCATTGAAAATACCTTATAATATAACGTAATATGCAGTTTATCATTGAAAATACCTTATAATATAACGTAATATGCAGTTTATCATTGAAAATACCTTATAATATAACGTAATATGCAGTTTATCATTGAAAATACCTTATAATATAACGTAATATGCAGTTTATCATTGAAAATACCTTATAATATAACGTAATATGCAGTCTATCATTGAAAATACCTTATACTATAACGTAATATGCAGTGTATCATTGAAAATACCTTATAATATAGCGTAATATCGAGTGTATCATTGAAAATACCTTATAATATATCGTAATTTTAAGTGTAGCATTGAAAATATCTTATAATATAATGTAATATGCAGTGAATCAATGAAAATACCTTATAATATAACGTAATATGCAGTTTATCATTGAAAATACCTTATAATATAACGTAATATGCAGTGTATCATTGAAAATACCTTATACTATAACGTAATATGAAGTGTATCATTGAAAATACCTTATTATATAACGTAATATGCAGTGTATCATAGAAAATAATATATAATATATCGTAATATGCAGTGTATCACTGAAAATATCTTATAATATAACGTAATATGCAGTGTATCATTGAAGATACCTTATAATATATGGTAATTTGTAGTGTATCAATGAAAATACCTTATAATATAACGTAATATACAGTGTATCATTGAAAATACCTTACAATATATCATAATATGCAGTGTATCATTGAAAATACCTTATAATATAACGTAATATGCTGTGTATCATTGAAAATATCTTATAATATAACGTAATATACAGTGTATCATGGAAAATGCCTTATAACATAACGTAATATGCAGTGTATCAATGAAAGTACCTTATAATATAACGTAATATGCAGTGTATAATTGAAAATACAGTATAATATATCGTAATTTATAGTGTATCATTGAAAATACCTTATAATATAACGTAATATGCAGCGTTTCATTGAAAATACCTTATAATATAACGTAACATGCAGTTTATCATTGAAAATACCTTATAATATAACGTAATATGCAGTTTATCATTGAAAATACCTTATAATATAACGTGATATGCAGTCGATCATTGAAAATACCTTATACTATAACGTAATATGCAGTGTATCAATGAAAATACCTTATAATATAACGTAATATACAGTGTATCATGGAAAATACCTTATAACATAACGTAATATGCAGTTTATCATGGAAAATACCTTATAATATAACGTAATATGCAGTTTATCATTGAAAATACCTTATAATCGAACGTAATATGCAGTGTATCATTGAAAATACCTTATAATATAGCGTAATATCGAGTGTATCATTGAAAATACCTTATAATATATCGTAATTTTAAGTGTATCATTGAAAATATCTTATAATATAATGTAATATGCAGTGAATCAATGAAAAAACCTTATAATATAACGTAATATGCAGTTTATCATTGAAAATACCTTATAATATAACGTAATATGTAGTGTATCATTGAAAATACCTTATAATATCACGTAATATGCAGTTTATCATTGAAAATACCTTATTATATAACGTAATATGCAGTGTATCATAGAAAATAATATATAATATATCGTAATATGCAGTGTATCATTGAAAATACCTTATAATATAACGTAATATGCAGTGTATCACTGAAAATACCGTATAATATAACGTAATATGCTGTGTATCATTGAAAATACCTTATAATATAACGTAATATGCAGTGTATCATTGAAAATACCTTATAATATAACGTAATATGCAGTGTATCATTGAAAATACCTTATAATATATGGTAATTTGTAGTGTATCATTGAAAACACCTTATAATATAACGTAATATGCAGTGTATCATTGAATATACCTTATAATATACAGTAGTTTATCATTGAAAATACCTTATAATATAACGTAATATGCAGTGTATCATGGAAAATACCTTACAATATAACGTAATATGCAGTTTATCATGGAAAATACCTTATAATATAACGTAATATGCAGTTTATCATTGAAAATACCTTATAATCGAACGTAATATGCAGTGTCTCATTGAAAATACCTTATAATATAGCGTAATATCGAGTGTATCATTGAAAATACCTTATAATATCACGTAATATGCAGTTTATCATTGAAAATACCTTATAATATAACGTAATATGCAGTGTATCATTGAAATACCTTATACTATAACGTAATATGAAGTGCATCATTGAAAATACCTTATTATATAACGTAATATGCAGTGTATCATAGAAAATAATATATAATATATCGTAATATGCAGTGTATCATTGAAAATACCTTATAATATAACGTAATATGCAGTGTATCACTGAAAATAACTTATAATATATCATAATATGCGGTTTATCATTGAAAATACCTTATAATATATGGTATTTTGTAGTGTATCAATGAAAATAGCTTATAATATAACGGAATATGCTGTGTATCATTGAAATATCTTGTAATAAAACGTAATATGCAGTGTATCATTGAAAATACCTTATGATATAACGTAATATGCAGTGTATCATTGAAAATACCTATAATATATGGTAATTTGTAGTGTATCAATGAAAATACCTTGTAATATAACGTAATATGCAGTGTATCATTGAAAATACCTTATAATATAACGTAATATGCAGTGTATCATTGAAAATACCTTATAATATAACGTAATATGCAGTTTATCATTGAAAATACCTTATAATATAACGTAATATGTAGTGTATCATTGAAAATACCTTATAATATAACGTAATATGCAGTGTATCACTGAAAATACCTTATAATATAACGTAATATGCAGTGTATCATTGAAAATACCTTATACTATAACGTAATATGAAGTGTATCATTGAAAATACCTTATTATATAACGTAATATGCAGTGTATCATAGAAAATAATATATAATATAACGTAATATGCAGTGTATCATGGAAAATACCTTATAACATAACGTAATATGCAGTGTATCAATGAAAGTACCTTATAATATAACGTAATATGCAGTGTATAATTGAAAATACAGTATAATATATCGTAATTTATAGTGTATCATTGAAAATACCTTATAATATAACGTAATATGCAGTTTATCATTGAAAATACCTTATAATATAACGTAATATGCAGTTTATCATTGAAAATACCTTATAATATAACGTAATATGCAGTTTATCATGGAAAATACCTTATAATATAACGTAATATGCAGTTTATCATTGAAAATACCTTATAATCGAACGTAATATGCAGTGTCTCATTGAAAATACCTTATAATATAGCGTAATATCGAGTGTATCATTGAAAATACCTTATAATATCACGTAATATGCAGTTTATCATTGAAAATACCTTATAATATAACGTAATATGCAGTGTATCATTGAAAATACCTTATACTATAACGTAATATGAAGTGCATCATTGAAAATACCTTATTATATAACGTAATATGCAGTGTATCATAGAAAATAATATATAATATATCGTAATATGCAGTGTATCATTGAAAATACCTTATAATATAACGTAATATGCAGTGTATCATTGAAAATACCTTATAATATAACGTAATATGCAGTTTATCATTGAAAATACCTTATAATATAACGTAATATGTAGTGTATCATTGAAAATACCTTATAATATAACGTAATATGCAGTGTATCACTGAAAATACCTTATAATATAACGTAATATGCAGTGTATCATTGAAAATACCTTATACTATAAACGTAATATGAAGTGTATCATTGAAAATACCTTATTATATAACGTAATATGCAGTGTATCATAGAAAATAATATATAATATAACGTAATATACAGTGTATCATGGAAAATACCTTATAACATAACGTAATATGCAGTGTATCAATGAAAGTACCTTATAATATAACGTAATATGCAGTGTATAATTGAAAATACAGTATAATATATCGTAATTTATAGTGTATCATTGAAAATACCTTATAATATAACGTAATATGCAGTTTATCATTGAAAATACCTTATAATATAACGTAATATGCAGTTTATCATTGAAAATACCTTATAATATAACGTAACATGCAGTTTATCATTGAAAATACCTTATAATATAACGTAATATGCAGTTTATCATTGAAAATACCTTATAATATAACGTAATATGCAGTCTATCATTGAAAATACCTTATACTATAACGTAATATGCAGTGTATCATTGAAAATACCTTATAATATAGCGTAATATCGAGTGTATCATTGAAAATACCTTATAATATAACGTAATATGCAGTGTATCATTGAAAATACCTTATACTATAACGTAATATGAAGTGTATCATTGAAAATACCTTATTATATAACGTAATATGCAGTGTATCATAGAAAATAATATATAATATATCGTAATATGCAGTGTATCACTGAAAATATCTTATAATATAACGTAATATGCAGTGTATCATTGAAGATACCTTATAATATATGGTAATTTGTAGTGTATCAATGAAAGTACCTTATAATATAACGTAATATGCAGTGTATAATTGAAAATACAGTATAATATATCGTAATTTATAGTGTATCATTGAAAATACCTTATAATATAACGTAATATGCAGCGTTTCATTGAAAATACCTTATAATATAACGTAACATGCAGTTTATCATTGAAAATACCTTATAATATAACGTAATATGCAGTTTATCATTGAAAATACCTTATAATATAACGTGATATGCAGTCGATCATTGAAAATACCTTATACTATAACGTAATATGCAGTGTATCAATGAAAATACCTTATAATATAACGTAATATACAGTGTATCATGGAAAATACCTTATAATATAACGTAATATGCAGTTTATCATGGAAAATACCTTATAATATAACGTAATATGCAGTTTATCATTGAAAATACCTTATAATCGAACGTAATATGCAGTGTATCATTGAAAATACCTTATAATATAGCGTAATATCGAGTGTATCATTGAAAATACCTTATAATATATCGTAATTTTAAGTGTATCATTGAAAATATCTTATAATATAATGTAATATGCAGTGAATCAATGAAAATACCTTATAATATAACGTAATATGCAGTTTATCATTGAAAATACCTTATAATATAACGTAATATGTAGTGTATCATTGAAAATACCTTATAATATAACGTAATATGCAGTGTATCATTGAAAATACCTTATAATATAACGTAATATGCAGTGTATCATAGAAAATAATATATAATATATCGTAATATGCAGTGTATCATTGAAAATACCTTATAATATAACGTAATATGCAGTGTATCATTGAAAATACCGTATAATATAACGTAATATGCTGTGTATCATTGAAAATACCTTATAATATAACGTAATATGCAGTGTATCATTGAAAATACCTTATAATATAACGTAATATGCAGTGTATCATTGAAAAGATCTTATAATATAACGTAATATGCAGTGTATCATTGAAAATACCTTATAATATAACGTAATATGCAGTGTATCATTGAAAATACCTTATAATATATCATAATATGCAGTTTATCGTTGAAAATACCTCATAGTATATGGTAATTTGTAGTGTATCAATGAAAATCCCTTATAATATAACGTAATATGCATTGTATCATTGAAAATACCTTATAATATAACGTAATATGCAGTGTATCATTGAAAATACCTTATAATATAATGGAATATGCAGTGTATCATTGAAAATACCTTATAATATAACGTAATATGCAGTTTATCATTGAAAATACCTTATAATATATGGTAATTTGTAGTGTATCATTGAAAACACCTTATAATATAACGTAATATGCAGTGTATCATTGAATATACCTTATAATATACAGTAGTTTATCATTGAAAATACCTTATAATATAACGTAATATGCAGTGTATCATGGAAAATACCTTACAATATAACGTAATATGCAGTTTATCATGGAAAATACCTTATAATATAACGTAATATGCAGTTTATCATTGAAAATACCTTATAATCGAACGTAATATGCAGTGTCTCATTGAAAATACCTTATAATATAGCGTAATATCGAGTGTATCATTGAAAATACCTTATAATATCACGTAATATGCAGTTTATCATTGAAAATACCTTATAATATAACGTAATATGCAGTGTATCATTGAAAATACCTTATACTATAACGTAATATGAAGTGCATCATTGAAAATACCTTATTATATAACGTAATATGCAGTGTATCATAGAAAATAATATATAATATATCGTAATATGCAGTGTATCATTGAAAATACCTTATAATATAACGTAATATGCAGTGTATCACTGAAAATACCTTATAATATAACGTAATATGCAGTTTATCATTGAAAATACCTTATAATATAACGTAATATGTAGTGTATCATTGAAAATACCTTATAATATAACGTAATATGCAGTGTATCACTGTAAATACCTTATAATATAACGTAATATGCAGTGTATCATTGAAAATACCTTATACTATAACGTAATATGAAGTGTATCATTGAAAATACCTTATTATATAACGTAATATGCAGTGTATCATAGAAAATAATATATAATATAACGTAATATACAGTGTATCATGGAAAATACCTTATAACATAACGTAATATGCAGTGTATCAATGAAAGTACCTTATAATATAACGTAATATGCAGTGTATAATTGATAATACAGTATAATATATCGTAATTTATAGTGTATCATTGAAAATACCTTATAATATAACGTAATATGCAGTTTATCATTGAAAATACCTTATAATATAACGTAATATGCAGTGTATCATAGAAAATAATATATAATATATCGTAATATGCAGTGTATCATTGAAAATACCTTATAATATAACGTAATATGCAGTGTATCACTGAAAATACCTTATAATATAACGTAATATGCAGTTTATCATTGAAAATACCTTATAATATAACGTAATATGTAGTGTATCATTGAAAATACCTTATAATATAACGTAATATGCAGTGTATCACTGAAAATACCTTATAATATAACGTAATATGCAGTGTATCATTGAAAATACCTTATACTATAACGTAATATGAAGTGTATCATTGAAAATACCTTATTATATAACGTAATATGCAGTGTATCATAGAAAATAATATATAATATAACGTAATATACAGTGTATCATGGAAAATACCTTATAACATAACGTAATATGCAGTGTATCAATGAAAGTACCTTATAATATAACGTAATATGCAGTGTATAATTGATAATACAGTATAATATATCGTAATTTATAGTGTATCATTGAAAATACCTTATAATATAACGTAATATGCAGTTTATCATTGAAAATACCTTATAATATAACGTAATATGCAGTTTATCATTGAAAATACCTTATAATATAACGTAACATGCAGTTTATCATTGAAAATACCTTATAATATAACGTAATATGCAGTTTATCATTGAAAATATCTTATAATATAATGTAATATGCAGTGAATCAATGAAAAAACCTTATAATATAACGTAATATGCAGTTTATCATTGAAAATACCTTATAATATAACGTAATATGTAGTGTATCATTGAAAATACCTTATAATATCACGTAATATGCAGTTTATCATTGAAAATACCTTATTATATAACGTAATATGCAGTGTATCATAGAAAATAATATATAATATATCGTAATATGCAGTGTATCATTGAAAATACCTTATAATATAACGTAATATGCAGTGTATCACTGAAAATACCGTATAATATAACGTAATATGCTGTGTATCATTGAAAATACCTTATAATATAACGTAATATGCAGTGTATCATTGAAAATACCTTATAATATAACGTAATATGCAGTGTATCATTGAAAAGATCTTATAATATAACGTAATATGCAGTGTATCATTGAAAATACCTTATAATATAACGTAATATGCAGTGTATCATTGAAAATACCTTATAATATATCATAATATGCAGTTTATCGTTGAAAATACCTCATAGTATATGGTAATTTGTAGTGTATCAATGAAAATCCCTTATAATATAACGTAATATGCATTGTATCATTGAAAATACCTTATAATATAACGTAATATGCAGTGTATCATTGAAAATACCTTATAATATAATGTAATATGCAGTGTATCATTGAAAATACCTTATAATATAACGTAATATGCAGTTTATCATTGAAAATACCTTATAATATATGGTAATTTGTAGTGTATCATTGAAAACACCTTATAATATAACGTAATATGCAGTGTATCATTGAATATACCTTATAATATACAGTAGTTTATCATTGAAAATACCTTATAATATAACGTAATATGCAGTGTATCATGGAAAATACCTTACAATATAACGTAATATGCAGTTTATCATGGAAAATACCTTATAATATAACGTAATATGCAGTTTATCATTGAAAATACCTTATAATCGAACGTAATATGCAGTGTCTCATTGAAAATACCTTATAATATAGCGTAATATCGAGTGTATCATTGAAAATACCTTATAATATCACGTAATATGCAGTTTATCATTGAAAATACCTTATAATATAACGTAATATGCAGTGTATCATTGAAAATACCTTATACTATAACGTAATATGAAGTGCATCATTGAAAATACCTTATTATATAACGTAATATGCAGTGTATCATAGAAAATAATATATAATATATCGTAATATGCAGTGTATCATTGAAAATACCTTATAATATAACGTAATATGCAGTGTATCACTGAAAATACCTTATAATATAACGTAATATGCAGTTTATCATTGAAAATACCTTATAATATAACGTAATATGTAGTGTATCATTGAAAATACCTTATAATATAACGTAATATGCAGTGTATCACTGTAAATACCTTATAATATAACGTAATATGCAGTGTATCATTGAAAATACCTTATACTATAACGTAATATGAAGTGTATCATTGAAAATACCTTATTATATAACGTAATATGCAGTGTATCATAGAAAATAATATATAATATAACGTAATATACAGTGTATCATGGAAAATACCTTATAACATAACGTAATATGCAGTGTATCAATGAAAGTACCTTATAATATAACGTAATATGCAGTGTATAATTGATAATACAGTATAATATATCGTAATTTATAGTGTATCATTGAAAATACCTTATAATATAACGTAATATGCAGTTTATCATTGAAAATACCTTATAATATAACGTAATATGCAGCGTTTCATTGAAAATACCTTATAATATAACGTAACATGCAGTTTATCATTGAAAATACCTTATAATATAACGTGATATGCAGTCGATCATTGAAAATACCTTATACTATAACGTAATATGCAGTCTATCATTGAAAATACCTTATACTATAACGTAATATGCAGTGTATCATTGAAAATACCTTATAATATAGCGTAATATCGAGTGTATCATTGAAAATACCTTATAATATATCGTAATTTTAAGTGTATCATTGAAAATATCTTATAATATAATGTAATATGCAGTGAATCAATGAAAATACCTTATAATATAACGTAATATGCAGTTTATCATTGAAAATACCTTATAATATAACGTAATATGCAGTGTATCATGGAAAATACCTTACAATATAACGTAATATGCAGTTTATCATGGAAAATACCTTATAATATAACGTAATATGCAGTTTATCATTGAAAATACCTTATAATCGAACGTAATATGCAGTGTCTCATTGAAAATACCTTATAATATAGCGTAATATCGAGTGTATCATTGAAAATACCTTATAATATCACGTAATATGCAGTTTATCATTGAAAATACCTTATAATATAACGTAATATGCAGTGTATCATTGAAAATACCTTATACTATAACGTAATATGAAGTGCATCATTGAAAATACCTTATTATATAACGTAATATGCAGTGTATCATAGAAAATAATATATAATATATCGTAATATGCAGTGTATCATTGAAAATACCTTATAATATAACGTAATATGCAGTGTATCACTGAAAATACCTTATAATATAACGTAATATGCAGTTTATCATTGAAAATACCTTATAATATAACGTAATATGTAGTGTATCATTGAAAATACCTTATAATATAACGTAATATGCAGTGTATCACTGAAAATACCTTATAATATAACGTAATATGCAGTGTATCATTGAAAATACCTTATACTATAACGTAATATGAAGTGTATCATTGAAAATACCTTATTATATAACGTAATATGCAGTGTATCATAGAAAATAATATATAATATAACGTAATATACAGTGTATCATGGAAAATACCTTATAACATAACGTAATATGCAGTGTATCAATGAAAGTACCTTATAATATAACGTAATATGCAGTGTATAATTGAAAATACAGTATAATATATCGTAATTTATAGTGTATCATTGAAAATACCTTATAATATAACGTAATATGCAGTTTATCATTGAAAATACCTTATAATATAACGTAATATGCAGTTTATCATTGAAAATACCTTATAATATAACGTAATATGCAGTTTATCATTGAAAATACCTTATAATATAACGTAATATGCAGTTTATCATTGAAAATACCTTATAATATAACGTAATATGCAGTCTATCATTGAAAATACCTTATAATATAACGTAATATGCAGTGTATCATTGAAAATACCTTATAATATAGCGTAATATCCAGTGTATCATTGAAAATACCTTATAATATATCGTAATTTTAAGTGTATCATTGAAAATATCTTATAATATAATGTAATATGCAGTGAATCAATGAAAATACCTTATAATATAACGTAATATGCAGTTTATCATTGAAAATACCTTATAATATAACGTAATATGCAGTGTATCATTGAAAATACCTTATAACATAACGTAATATGCAGTGTATCAATGAAAATACCTTATAATATAACGTAATATACAGTGTATCATGGAAAATACCTTATAATATAACGTAATATGCAGTTTATCATTGAAAATACCTTATAATATAACGTAATATGCAGTGTATCACTGAAAATACCTTATAATATAACGTAATATGCTGTGTATCATTGAAAATATCTTATAATATAACGTAATATACAGTGTATCATGGAAAATGCCTTATAACATAACGTAATATGCAGTGTATCAATGAAAGTACCTTATAATATAACGTAATATGCAGTGTATAATTGAAAATACAGTATAATATATCGTAATTTATAGTGTATCATTGAAAATCCCTTATAATATAACGTAATATGCAGTTTATCAGTGAAAATACCTTATAATATAACGTAATATGCAGCGTTTCATTGAAAATACCTTATAATATAACGTAACATGCAGTTTATCATTGAAAATACCTTATAATATAACGTAATATGCAGTTTATCATTGAAAATACCTTATAATATAACGTGATATGCAGTCGATCATTGAAAATACCTTATACTATAACGTAATATGCAGTGTATCAATGAAAATACCTTATAATATAACGTAATATACAGTGTATCATGGAAAATACCTTATAATATAACGTAATATGCAGTTTATCATGGAAAATACCTTATAATATAACGTAATATGCAGTTTATCATTGAAAATACCTTATAATCGAACGTAATATGCAGTGTATCATTGAAAATACCTTATAATATAGCGTAATATCGAGTGTATCATTGAAAATACCTTATAATATATCGTAATTTTAAGTGTATCATTGAAAATATCTTATAATATAATGTAATATGCAGTGAATCAATGAAAAAACCTTATAATATAACGTAATATGCAGTTTATCATTGAAAATACCTTATAATATAACGTAATATGTAGTGTATCATTGAAAATACCTTATAATATCACGTAATATGCAGTTTATCATTGAAAATACCTTATTATATAACGTAATATGCAGTGTATCATAGAAAATAATATATAATATATCGTAATATGCAGTGTATCATAGAAAATAATATATAATATATCGTAATATGCAGTGTATCACTGAAAATATCTTATAATATAACGTAATATGCAGTGTATCATTGAAGATACCTTATAATATATGGTAATTTGTAGTGTATCAATGAAAATACCTTATAATATAACGTAATATACAGTGTATCATTGAAAATACCTTACAATATATCATAATATGCAGTGTATCATTGAAAATACCTTATAATATAACGTAATATGCTGTGTATCATTGAAAATATCTTATAATATAACGTAATATACAGTGTATCATGGAAAATGCCTTATAACATAACGTAATATGCAGTGTATCAATGAAAGTACCTTATAATATAACGTAATATGCAGTGTATAATTGAAAATACAGTATAATATATCGTAATTTATAGTGTATCATTGAAAATACCTTATAATATAACGTAATATGCAGTTTATCAGTGAAAATACCTTATAATATAACGTAATATGCAGCGTTTCATTGAAAATACCTTATAATATAACGTAACATGCAGTTTATCATTGAAAATACCTTATAATATAACGTAATATGCAGTTTATCATTGAAAATACCTTATAATATAACGTGATATGCAGTCGATCATTGAAAATACCTTATACTATAACGTAATATGCAGTGTATCAATGAAAATACCTTATAATATAACGTAATATACAGTGTATCATGGAAAATACCTTATAACATAACGTAATATGAAGTTTATCATGGAAAATACCTTATAATATAACGTAATATGCAGTTTATCATTGAAAATACCTTATAATATAACGTAATATGCAGTGTATCATTGAAAATACCTTATAATATAGCGCAATATCCAGTGTATCATTGAAAATACCTTATAATATATCGTAATTTTAAATGTATCATTGAAAATATCTTATAATATAATGTAATATGCAGTGAATCAATGAAAATACCTTATAATATAACGTAATATGCAGTTTATCATTGAAAATACCTTATAATATAACGTAATATGTAGTGTATCATTGAAAATACCTTATAATATAACGTAATATGCAGTGTATCATTGAAAATACCTTATAATATAACGTAATATGCAGTGTATCATAGAAAATAATATATAATATATCGTAATATGCAGTGTATCATTGAAAATACCTTATAATATAACGTAATATGCAGTGTATCACTGAAAATACCGTATAATATAACGTAATATGCTGTGTATCATTGAAAATACCTTATAATATAACGTAATATGCAGTGTATCATTGAAAATACCTTATAATATAACGTAATATGCAGTGTATCATTGAAAAGATCTTATAATATAACGTAATATGCAGTGTATCATTGAAAATACCTTATAATATAACGTAATATGCAGTGTATCATTGAAAATACCTTATAATATATCATAATATGCAGTTTATCGTTGAAAATACCTCATAGTATATGGTAATTTGTAGTGTATCAATGAAAATCCCTTATAATATAACGTAATATGCATTGTATCATTGAAAATGCCTTATAATATATAGTAGTTCATCATTGAAAATACCTTATAATATAACGTAATATGCAGTGTATCATTGAAAAGATTTTATAATATAACGTGATATGCAGTGTATCATTGAAAATACCTTATAATATATGGTAATTTGTAGTGTATCAATGAAAATCCCTTATAACATGACGTAATATGCAGAGTATCATTGAAAACACCTTATAATATAACGTAATCTGCAGTGTATCATTCAAAACACCTTATAATATAACGTAATATGCAGTGTATCATTGAAAATACCTTATAATATATAGTAGTTTATCATTGAAAATACCTTATAATATATCGTAATATACAGTGTATCATTGAAAATACCTTATAATATAACGTAATATGCAGTGTATCATTGAAAATACCTTATAATATATCATAATATGCGGTTTATCATTGAAAATACCTTATAATATATGGTAATTTGTAGTGTATCAATGAAAATAGCTTATAATATAACGGAATATGCAGTGTCGCATTGAAAATACCATATAATATATCGTAATATGCAGTTTATCATTGAAAATACCTTATAATATAACGTAATATGCAGTGTATCATTGAAAATGCCTTATAATATATAGTAGTTTATCATTGAAAATACCTTATAATATATCGTAATATACAGTGTATCATTGAAAATACCTTATAATATAATGTAATATGCAGTGTATCATTGAAAAGATCTTATAATATAACGTAATATGCAGTGTATCATTGAAAATACCATATAATATATCGTAATATACAGTGTATCATTGAAAATACCTTATAATATAACGTAATATGCAGTGTATCATTGAAAAGATTTTATAATATAACGTGATATGCAGTGTATCATTGAAAATACCTTATAATATATGGTAATTTGTAGTGTATCAATGAAAATCCCTTATAACATGACGTAATATGCAGAGTATCATTGAAAACACCTTATAATATAACGTAATCTGCAGTGTATCATTCAAAACACCTTATAATATAACGTAATATGCAGTGTATCATTGAAAATACCTTATAATATCACGTAATATGCAGTTTATCATTGAAAATACCTTATAATATATCGTAATATACAGTGTATCATTGAAAATACCTTATAATATAACGTAATATGCAGTGTATCATTGAAAATACCTTAAAATATATCATAATATGCGGTTTATCATTGAAAATACCTTATAATATATGGTAATTTGTAGTGTATCAATGAAAATAGCTTATAATATAACGGAATATGCAGTGTCGCATTGAAAATACCACATAATATATCGTAATATGCAGTTTATCATTGAAAATACCTTATAATATAACGTAATATGCAGTGTATCCTTGAAAATGCCTTATAATATATAGTAGTTTATCATTGAAAATACCTTATAATATATCGTAATATACAGTGTATCATTGAAAATACCTTATAATATATCACAATATGCGGTTTATCATTGAAAATACCTTATAATATATGGTATTTTGTAGTGTATCAATGAAAATAGCTTATAATATAACGGAATATGCTGTGTATCATTGAAAATATCTTATAATATAACGTAATATGCAGTGTAGCATTGAAAATACCTTATGATATAACGTAATATGCAGTGTATCATTGAAAATACCTTATAATATATGGTAAATTGTTGTGTATCAATGAAAATACCTTATAATATAACGTAATATGCAGTGTATCATTGAAAATACCTTATAATATAACGTAATATGCAGTGTATCATTGAAAATGCCTTATAATATATAGTAGTTTATCATTGAAAATACCTTATAATATATCGTAATATACAGTGTATCATTGAAAATACCTTATAATATATTATAATATGCGGTTTATCATTGAAAATACCTTATAATATATGGTAATTTGTAGTGTATCAATGAAAATAGCTTATAATATAACGGAATATGCAGTTTATCATTGAAAATACCTTATAATCGAACGTAATATGCAGTGTATCATTGAAAATACCTTATAATATAGCGTAATATCGAGTGTATCATTGAAAATACCTTATAATATATCGTAATTTTAAGTGTATCATTGAAAATATCTTATAATATAATGTAATATGCAGTGAATCAATGAAAAAACCTTATAATATAACGTAATATGCAGTTTATCATTGAAAATACCTTATAATATAACGTAATATGTAGTGTATCATTGAAAATACCTTATAATATCACGTAATATGCAGTTTATCATTGAAAATACCTTATTATATAACGTAATATGCAGTGTATCATAGAAAATAATATATAATATATCGTAATATGCAGTGTATCATTGAAAATACCTTATAATATAACGTAATATGCAGTGTATCACTGAAAATACCGTATAATATAACGTAATATGCTGTGTATCATTGAAAATACCTTATAATATATGGTAATTTGTAGTGTATCAATGAAAATACCTTATAATATACCGTAATATGCAGTGTATCATTGAAAATACCTTATAATATAACGTAATATGCAGTGTATCATTGAAAATACCTTATAATATAACGTAATATGCAGTGTATCATTGAAAAGATCTTATAATATAACGTAATATGCAGTGTATCATTGAAAATACCTTATAATATAACGTAATATGTAGTGTATCATTGAAAATACCTTATAATATATCATAATATGCGGTTTATCATTGAAAATACCTTATAATATATGGTATTTTGTAGTGTATCAATGAAAATAGCTTATAATATAACGGAATATGCTGTGTATCATTGAAAATATCTTATAATATAACGTAATATGCAGTGTATCATTGAAAATACCTTATAATATATAGTAGTTTATCATTGAAAATACCTTATAATATAACGTAATATGTAGTGTATCATTGAAATTACCTTATAATATATCATAATATGCGGTGTATCATTGAAAATACCTTATAATATATCATAATATGCGGTTTATCATTGAAAATACCTTATAATATATGGTAATTTGTAGTGTATCAATGAAAATAGCTTATAATATAACGGAATATGCTGTGTATCATTGAAAATATCTTATAATATAACGTAATATGCAGTGTATCATTGAAAATACCTTATAATATATAGTAGTTTATCATTGAAAATACCTTATAATATAACGTAATATGTAGTGTATCATTGAAATTACCTTATAATATATCATAATATGCGGTGTATCATTGAAAATACCTTATAATATATCATAATATGCGGTTTATCATTGAAAATACCTTATAATATATGGTAATTTGTAGTGTATCAATGAAAATAGCTTATAATATAACGGAATATGAAGTGTATCATTGAAAATATCTTATAATATAACGTAATATGCAGTGTATCATTGAAAATACCTTATAATATAACGTAATATGCAGTGTATCATTGAAAATACCTTATAATATAACGTAATATGTAGTGTATCATTGAAAATACCTTATAATATATCATAATATGCGGTTTATCATTGAAAATACCTTATAATATATGGTATTTTGTAGTGTATCAATGAAAATAGCTTATAATATAACGGAATATGCTGTGTATCATTGAAAATATCTTATAATATAACGTAATATGCAGTGTATCATTGAAAATACCTTATAATATATAGTAGTTTATCATTGAAAATACCTTATAATATAACGTAATATGTAGTGTATCATTGAAATTACCTTATAATATATCATAATATGCGGTTTATCATTGAAAATACCGTATAATATATGGTAATTTGTAGTGTATCAATGAAAATAGCTTATAATATAACGGAATATGCAGTGTATCATTGATAATACCTTATAATATAACGTAATGTGCAGTGTATCATTGAAAATAACATATAATATAACGTAATGTGCAGTGTATCATTGAAAATACCATATAATATATCGTAATATGCAGTGTATCATTCAAAATACCTTATAATATATAGTAGTTTACCATTGAAAATACCTTATAATATAACGTAATATGCAGTGTATCATTGAAAACACCTTATAATATAACGTAATATGCAGTGTATCATTGAAAATACCTTATAATATAGCGTAATATGCAGTGTATCTTTGAAAATACCTTATAATATAACGTAATATGCGGTTTATCATTGAAAATACCGTATAATATATGGTAATTTGTAGTGTATCAATGAAAATAGCTTATAATATAACGGAATATGCAGTGTATCATTGATAATACCTTATAATATAACGTAATGTGCAGTGTATCATTGAAAATAACATATAATATAACGTAATGTGCAGTGTATCATTGAAAATACCATATAATATATCGTAATATGCAGTGTATCATTCAAAATACCTTATAATATATAGTAGTTTACCATTGAAAATACCTTATAATATAACGTAATATGCAGTGTATCATTGAAAACACCTTATAATATAACGTAATATGCAGTGTATCATTGAAAATACCTTATAATATAGCGTAATATGCAGTGTATCTTTGAAAATACCTTATAATATAACGTAATATGCAGTGTATCATTGAAAATACCTTATAATATATAGTAGTTTACCATTGAAAATACCTTATAATATAACGTAATATGCAGTGTATCATTGAAAATACCTTATAATATAACGTAATATGCAGTGTATCTTTGAAAATACCATATAATATAACGTAATATGCAGTGTATCATTGAAAATACCATATAATATATCGTAATATGCAGTGTATCATTGAAAATACCTTATAATATAACGTAATATGCAGTGTATCGCTGAAAATATCTTATAATATAACGTAATATGCAGTGTATCATTGAAAATACCTTATAATATATAGTAGTTTACCATTGAAAATATAGCTTATAATATAACGGAATATGCTGTGTATCATTGAAAATATCTTATAATATAACGTAATATGCAGTGTATCATTGAAAATACCTTATAATATATAGTAGTTTATCATTGAAAATACCTTATAATATAACGTAATATGTAGTGTATCATTGAAATTACCTTATAATATATCATAATATGCGGTTTATTATTGAAAATACCGTATAATATATGGTAATTTGTAGTGTATCAATGAAAATAGCTTATAATCTAACGGAATATGCAGTGTATCATTGAAAATAACTTATAATATATCATAATATGCGGTTTATCATTGAAAATACCTTATAATATATGGTATTTTGTAGTGTATCAATGAAAATAGCTTATAATATAACGGAATATGCTGTGTATCATTGAAAATATCTTGTAATATAACATAATATGCAGTGTAGCATTGAAAATACCTTATGATATAACGTAATATGCAGTGTATCATTGAAAATACCTTATAATATATGGTAATTTGTAGTGTATCAATGAAAATACCTTGTAATATAACGTAATATGCAGTGTATCATTGAAAATACCTTATAATATAACGTAATATGCAGTGTATCATTGAAAATACCTTATAATATAACGGAATATGCAGTGTATCATTGAAAATACCTTATCATATAACGTAATATGCAGTGTATCATTCAAAATACCTTATAATATAACATAATATGCATAGTATCATTGAAAATACCTTATAATATATGGTATTTTGTAGTTTACCATTGAAAATACCTTATAATATAACGTAATATGCAGTGTATCATTGAAAACACCTTATAATATAACGTAATATGCAGTGTATCATTGAAAATACCTTATAATATAGCGTAATATGCAGTGTATCTTTGAAAATACCTTATAATATAACGTAATATGCGGTTTATCATTGAAAATACCGTATAATATATGGTAATTTGTAGTGTATCAATGAAAATAGCTTATAATATAACGGAATATGCAGTGTATCATTGATAATACCTTATAATATAACGTAATGTGCAGTGTATCATTGAAAATAACATATAATATAACGTAATGTGCAGTGTATCATTGAAAATACCATATAATATATCGTAATATGCAGTGTATCATTCAAAATACCTTATAATATATAGTAGTTTACCATTGAAAATACCTTATAATATAACGTAATATGCAGTGTATCATTGAAAACACCTTATAATATAACGTAATATGCAGTGTATCATTGAAAATACCTTATAATATAGCGTAATATGCAGTGTATCTTTGAAAATACCTTATAATATAACGTAATATGCAGTGTATCATTGAAAATACCTTATAATATATAGTAGTTTACCATTGAAAATACCTTATAATATAACGTAATATGCAGTGTATCATTGAAAATACCTTATAATATAACGTAATATGCAGTGTATCTTTGAAAATACCATATAATATAACGTAATATGCAGTGTATCATAGAAAATACCATATAATATATCGTAATATGCAGTGTATCATTGAAAATACCTTATAATATAACGTAATATGCAGTGTATCGCTGAAAATATCTTATAATATAACGTAATATGCAGTGTATCATTGAAAATACCTTATAATATATAGTAGTTTACCATTGAAAATACCTTATAATATAACGTAATATGCAGTGTATCATTGAAAATATCTTATAATATAACGTAATATGCAGTGTATCATTGAAAATACCTTATAATATATAGTAGTTTATCATTGAAAATACCTTATAATATAACGTAATATGTAGTGTATCATTGAAATTACCTTATAATATATCATAATATGCGGTTTATTATTGAAAATACCGTATAATATATGGTAATTTGTAGTGTATCAATGAAAATAGCTTATAATCTAACGGAATATGCAGTGTATCATTGAAAATAACTTATAATATATCATAATATGCGGTTTATCATTGAAAATACCTTATAATATATGGTATTTTGTAGTGTATCAATGAAAATAGCTTATAATATAACGGAATATGCTGTGTATCATTGAAAATATCTTGTAATATAACATAATATGCAGTGTAGCATTGAAAATACCTTATGATATAACGTAATATGCAGTGTATCATTGAAAATACCTTATAATATATGGTAATTTGTAGTGTATCAATGAAAATACCTTGTAATATAACGTAATATGCAGTGTATCATTGAAAATACCTTATAATATAACGTAATATGCAGTGTATCATTGAAAATACCTTATAATATAACGGAATATGCAGTGTATCATTGAAAATACCTTATCATATAACGTAATATGCAGTGTATCATTCAAAATACCTTATAATATAACATAATATGCATAGTATCATTGAAAATACCTTATAATATATGGTATTTTGTAGTGTATCAATGAAAATAGCTTACAATATAACGGAATATGCTGTGGATCATTGAAAATATCTTATAATATAACGTAATATGCAGTGTATCATTGAAAATACCTTATAATATATAGTAGTTTACCATTGAAAATACCTTATAATATAACGTAATATGCAGTGTATCATTGAAAATACCTTATAATATAACATAATATGCAGTGTATCATTCAAAACACCTTATAATATAACGTAATATGCGGTGTATCATTGAAAATACCTTATAATATATAGTAGTTTATCATTGAAAATACCTTATAATATAACGTAATATGTAGTGTATCATTGAAAATACCTTATAATATATCATAATATGCGGTTTATCATTGAAAATACCTTATAATATATGGTATTTTGTAGTGTATCAATGAAAATAGCTTATAATATAACGGAATATGCTGTGTATCATTGAAAATATCTTATAATATAACGTAATATGCAGTGTATCATTGAAAATACCTTATAATATATAGTAGTTTATCATTGAAAATACCTTATAATATAACGTTATATGTAGTGTATCATTGAAATTACCTTATAATATATCATAATATGCGGTTTATCATTGAAAATACCGTATAATATATGGTAATTTGTAGTGTATCAATGAAAATAGCTTATAATATAACGGAATATGCAGTGTATCATTGATAATACCTTATAATATAACGTAATGTGCAGTGTATCATTGAAAATAACATATAATATAACGTAATGTGCAGTGTATCATTGAAAATACCATATAATATATCGTAATATGCAGTGTATCATTCAAAATACCTTATAATATATAGTAGTTTACCATTGAAAATACCTTATAATATAACGTAATATGCAGTGTATCATTGAAAACACCTTATAATATAACGTAATATGCAGTGTATCATTGAAAATACCTTATAATATAGCGTAATATGCAGTGTATCTTTGAAAATACCTTATAATATAACGTAATATGCAGTGTATCATTGAAAATACCTTATAATATAACGTAATATGTAGTGTATCATTGAAAATACCTTATAATATATCATAATATGCGGTTTATCATTGAAAATACCTTATAATATATGGTATTTTGTAGTGTATCAATGAAAATAGCTTATAATATAACGGAATATGCTGTGTATCATTGAAAATATCTTATAATATAACGTAATATGCAGTGTATCATTGAAAATACCTTATAATATATAGTAGTTTATCATTGAAAATACCTTATAATATAACGTAATATGTAGTGTATCATTGAAATTACCTTATAATATATCATAATATGCGGTGTATCATTGAAAATACCTTATAATATATGGTAATTTGTAGTGTATCAATGAAAATAGCTTATAATATAACGGAATATGAAGTGTATCATTGAAAATATCTTATAATATAACGTAATATGCAGTGTATCATTGAAAATACCTTATAATATAACGTAATATGCAGTGTATCATTGAAAATACCTTATAATATAACGTAATATGTAGTGTATCATTGAAAATACCTTATAATATATCATAATATGCGGTTTATCATTGAAAATACCTTATAATATATGGTATTTTGTAGTGTATCAATGAAAATAGCTTATAATATAACGGAATATGCTGTGTATCATTGAAAATATCTTATAATATAACGTAATATGCAGTGTATCATTGAAAATACCTTATAATATATAGTAGTTTATCATTGAAAATACCTTATAATATAACGTAATATGTAGTGTATCATTGAAATTACATTATAATATATCATAATATGCGGTTTATCATTGAAAATACCGTATAATATATGGTAATTTGTAGTGTATCAATGAAAATAGCTTATAATATAACGTAATATGCAGTGTATCATTGAAAATACCTTATAATATATAGTAGTTTATCATTGAAAATACCTTATAATATAACGTAATATGTAGTGTATCATTGAAAATACCTTATAATATATCATAATATGCGGTTTATCATTGAAAATACCTTATAATATATGGTATTTTGTAGTGTATCAATGAAAATAGCTTATAATATAACGGAATATGCTGTGTATCATTGAAAATATCTTATAATATAACGTAATATGCAGTGTATCATTGAAAATACCTTATAATATATAGTAGTTTATCATTGAAAATACCTTATAATATAACGTTATATGTAGTGTATCATTGAAATTACCTTATAATATATCATAATATGCGGTTTATCATTGAAAATACCGTATAATATATGGTAATTTGTAGTGTATCAATGAAAATAGCTTATAATATAACGTAATGTGCAGTGTATCATTGAAAATACCATATAATATATCGTAATATGCAGTGTATCATTCAAAATACCTTATAATATATAGTAGTTTACCATTGAAAATACCTTATAATATAACGTAATATGCAGTGTATCATTGAAAACACCTTATAATATAAGGTAATATGCCGTGTATCATTGAAAATACCTTATAATATAGCGTAATTTGCAGTGTATCATTGAAAATACCTTATAATATAACGTAATATGCAGTGTATCTTTGAAAATACCATATAATATAACGTAATATGCAGTGTATCATAGAAAATACCATATAATATATCGTAATATGCAGTTTATCATTGAAAATACCTTATAATATAACGTAATATGCAGTCTATCATTGAAAATACCTTATACTATAACGTAATATGCAGTGTATCATTGAAAATACCTTATAATATAGCGTAATATCGAGTGTATCATTGAAAATACCTTATAATATATCGTAATTTTAAGTGTATCATTGAAAATATCTTATAATATAATGTAATATGCAGTGAATCAATGAAAATACCTTATAATATAACGTAATATGCAGTTTATCATTGAAAATACTTTATAATATAACGTAATATGCAGTGTATCATTGAAAATACCTTATAATATATAGTAGTTT
This sequence comes from Lasioglossum lativentre, assembly GCA_916610255.1. Taxonomy (NCBI): domain Eukaryota; kingdom Metazoa; phylum Arthropoda; class Insecta; order Hymenoptera; family Halictidae; genus Lasioglossum; species Lasioglossum lativentre. The sequence continues at coordinate 789,073 of CAKAJI010000980.1, read as the reverse complement.
ACCATTGAAAATACCTTATAATATAACGTAATATGCAGTGTATCATTGAAAATACCTTATAATATAACGTAATATGCAGTGTATCTTTGAAAATACCATATAATATAACGTAATATGCAGTGTATCATTGAAAATACCTTATAATATAACGTAATATGCAGTGTATCTTTGAAAATACCATATAATATAACGTAATATGCAGTGTATCATAGAAAATACCTTAAAATATAACGTAATATGCAGTGTATCATTGAAAATACCTTATAATATAACATAATATACAGTGTATTATTGAAAATACCTTATAATATAACATAATATACAGTGTATTATTGAAAATACCTTATAATATAACGTAATATGCAGTGTATCATTGAAAATACCTTATAATATAACATAATATGCATAGTATCATTGAAAATACCTTATAATATAACATAATATGCATAGTATCATTGAAAATACCTTATAATATATGGTAATTTGTAGTGTATCAATGAAAATAGCTTATAATATAACGGAATATGCAGTGTATCATTGAAAATAACTTATAATATATCATAATATGCGGTTTATCATTGAAAATACCTTATAATATATGGTATTTTGTAGTGTATCAATGAAAATAGCTTATAATATAACGGAATATGCTGTGTATCATTGAAAATATCTTATAATATAACGTAATATGCAGTGTATCATTGAAAATACCTTATAATATATAGTAGTTTATCATTGAAAATACCTTATAATATAACGTAATATGTAGTGTATCATTGAAATTACCTTATAATATATCATAATATGCGGTTTATCATTGAAAATACCGTATAATATATGGTAATTTGTAGTGTATCAATGAAAATAGCTTATAATATAACGTAATATGCAGTGTATCATTGAAAATACCTTATAATATAGCGTAATATGCAGTGTATCATTGAAAATACCTTATAATATAACGTAATATGCAGTGTATCATTGAATACCTTATAATATATAGTAGTTTACCATTGAAAATACCTTATAATATAACGTAATATGCAGTGTATCATTGAAAATACCTTATAATATAACGTAATATGCAGTGTATCTTTGAAAATACCATATAATATAACGTAATATGCAGTGTATCATAGAAAATACCATATAATATATCGTAATATGCAGTGTATCATTGAAAATACCTTATAATATAACGTAATATGCAGTGTATCGCTGAAAATATCTTATAATATAACGTAATATGCAGTGTATCATTGAAAATACCTTATAATATATAGTAGTTTACCATTGAAAATACCTTATAATATAACGTAATATGCAGTGTATCATTGAAAATATCTTATAATATAACGTAATATGCAGTGTATCATTGAAAATACCTTATAATATATAGTAGTTTATCATTGAAAATACCTTATAATATAACGTAATATGTAGTGTATCATTGAAAATACCTTATAATATAACGTAATATGCAGTGTATCACTGAAAATACCTTATAATATAACGTAATATGCAGTGTATCATTGAAAATACCTTATACTATAACGTAATATGAAGTGTATCATTGAAAATACCTTATTATATAACGTAATATGCAGTGTATCATAGAAAATAATATATAATATAACGTAATATACAGTGTATCATGGAAAATACCTTATAACATAACGTAATATGCAGTGTATCAATGAAAGTACCTTATAATATAACGTAATATGCAGTGTATAATTGATAATACAGTATAATATATCGTAATTTATAGTGTATCATTGAAAATACCTTATAATATAACGTAATATGCAGTTTATCATTGAAAATACCTTATAATATAACGTAATATGCAGTTTATCATTGAAAATACCTTATAATATAACGTAACTTGCAGTTTATCATTGAAAATACCTTATAATATAACGTAATATGCAGTTTATCATTGAAAATACCTTATAATATAACGTAATATGCAGTCTATCATTGAAAATACCTTATACTATAACGTAATATGCAGTGTATCATTGAAAATACCTTATAATATAGCGTAATATCCAGTGTATCATTGAAAATACCTTATAATATATCGTAATTTTAAGTGTATCATTGAAAATATCTTATAATATAATGTAATATGCAGTGAATCAATGAAAATACCTTATAATATAACGTAATATGCAGTTTATCATTGAAAATACTTTATAATATAACGTAATATGCAGTGTATCATTGAAAATACCTTATACTATAACGTAATATGAAGTGTATCATTGAAAATACCTTATTATATAACGTAATATGCAGTGTATCATAGAAAATAATATATAATATATCGTAATATGCAGTGTATCACTGAAAATATCTTATAATATAACGTAATATGCAGTGTATCATTGAAGATACCTTATAATATATGGTTATTTGTAGTGTATCAATGAAAATACCTTATAATATAACGTAATATACAGTGTATCATTGAAAATACCTTACAATATATCATAATATGCAGTGTATCATTGAAAATACCTTATAATATAACGTAATATGCTGTGTATCATTGAAAATACCTTATAATATAACGTAATATGCAGTTTATCAGTGAAAATACCTTATCATATAACGTAATATGCAGCGTTTCATTGAAAATACCTTATAATATAACGTAACATGCAGTTTATCATTGAAAATACCTTATAATATAACGTAATATGCAGTTTATCATTGAAAATACCTTATCATATAACGTGATATGCAGTCGATCATTGAAAATACCTTATACTATAACGTAATATGCAGTGTATCAATGAAAATACCTTATAATATAACGTAATATGCAGTGTATCATGGAAAATACCTTATAATATAACGTAATATGCAGTTTATCATGGAAAATACCTTATAATATAACGTAATATGCAGTTTATCATTGAAAATACCTTATAATCGAACGTAATATGCAGTGTATCATTGAAAATACCTTATAATATAGCGTAATATCCAGTGTATCATTGAAAATACCTTATAATATATCGTAATTTTAAGTGTATCATTGAAAATATCTTATAATATAATGTAATATGCAGTGAATCAATGAAAATACCTTATAATATAACGTAATATGCAGTTTATCATTGAAAATACCTTATAATATAACGTAATATGTAGTGTATCATTGAAAATACCTTATAATATCACGTAATATGCAGTTTATCATTGAAAATACCTTATTATATAACGTAATATGCAGTGTATCATAGAAAATAATATATAATATATCGTAATATGCAGTGTATCATTGAAAATACCTTATAATATAACGTAATATGCAGTGTATCACTGAAAATACCGTATAATATAACGTAATATGCTGTGTATCATTGAAAATACCTTATAATATAACGTAATATGCAGTGTATCATTGAAAATACCTTATAATATAACGTAATATGCAGTGTATCATTGAAAAGATCTTATAATATAACGTAATATGCAGTGTATCATTGAAAATACCTTATAATATATAGTAGTTTACCATTGAAAATACCTTATAATATAACGTAATATGCATTGTATCATTGAAAATGCCTTATAATATATAGTAGTTCATCATTGAAAATACCTTATAATATAACGTAATATGCAGTGTATCATTGAAAAGATCTTATAATATAACGTGATATGCAGTGTATCATTGAAAATACCTTATAATATATGGTAATTTGTAGTTTATCAATGAAAATCCCTTATAACATAACGTAATATGCAGTGTATCATTGAAAATACCTTATAATATAACGTAATATGCAGTGTATCATTGAAAATACCTTATAATATAATGGAATATGCAGTGTATCATTGAAAATACCTTATCATATAACGTAATATGCAGTGTATCATTGAAAATACCTTATAATATATGGTAATTTGTAGTTTATCAATGAAAATCCCTTATAACATAACGTAATATGCAGTGTATCATTGAAAATACCTTATAATATAACGTAATATGCAGTGTATCATTGAAAATAATTTATAATATATCATAATATGCGGTTTATCATTGAAAATACCTTATAATATATGGTAATTTGTAGTGTATCAATGAAAATAGCTTATAATATAACGGAATATGAAGTGTATCATTGAAAATATCTTATAATATAACGTAATATGCAGTGTATCATAGAAAATACCATATAATATATCGTAATATACAGTGTATCATTGAAAATACCTTATAATATAATGTAATATGCAGTGTATCATTGAAAAGATCTTATAATATAACGTAATATGCAGTGTATCATTGAAAACACCTTATAATATAACGTAATCTGCAGTGAATCATTCAAAACACCTTATAATATAACGTAATATGCAGTGTATCATTGAAAATACCTTATAATATATAGTAGTTTATCATTGAAAATACCTTATAATATATCGTAATATACAGTGTTTCATTGAAAATACCTTATAATATAACGTAATATGCGGTTTATCATTGAAAATACCTTATAATATATGGTAATTTGTAGTGTATCAATGAAAATAGCTTATAATATAACGGAATATGCAGTGTCGCATTGAAAATACCATATACTATATCGTAATATGCAGTTTATCATTGAAAATACCTTATAATATAACGTAATATGCAGTGTATCATTGAAAATGCCTTATAATATATAGTAGTTTATCATTGAAAATACCTTATAATATATCGTAATATACAGTGTATCATTGAAAATACCTTATAATATAATGTAATATGCAGTGTATCATTGAAAAGATCTTATAATATAACGTAATATGCAGTGTATCATTGAAAATACCATATAATATATCGTAATATACAGTGTATCATTGAAAATACCTTATAATATAACGTAATATGCAGTGTATCATTGAAAAGATTTTATAATATAACGTGATATGCAGTGTATCATTGAAAATACCTTATAATATATGGTAATTTGTAGTGTATCAATGAAAATCCCTTATAACATGACGTAATATGCAGAGTATCATTGAAAACACCTTATAATATAACGTAATCTGCAGTGTATCATTCAAAACACCTTATAATATAACGTAATATGCAGTGTATCATTGAAAATACCTTATAATATATAGTAGTTTATCATTGAAAATACCTTATAATATATCGTAATATACAGTGTATCATTGAAAATACCTTATAATATAATGGAATATGCAGTGTATCATTGAAAATACCTTATCATATAACGTAATATGCAGTGTATCATTGAAAATACCTTATAATATATGGTAATTTGTAGTTTATCAATGAAAATCCCTTATAACATAACGTAATATGCAGTGTATCATTGAAAATACCTTATAATATAACGTAATATGCAGTGTATCATTGAAAATAATTTATAATATATCATAATATGCGGTTTATCATTGAAAATACCTTATAATATATGGTAATTTGTAGTGTATCAATGAAAATAGCTTATAATATAACGGAATATGAAGTGTATCATTGAAAATATCTTATAATATAACGTAATATGCAGTGTATCATTGAAAATACCATATAATATATCGTAATATACAGTGTATCATTGAAAATACCTTATAATATAATGTAATATGCAGTGTATCATTGAAAAGATCTTATAATATAACGTAATATGCAGTGTATCATTGAAAACACCTTATAATATAACGTAATCTGCAGTGAATCATTCAAAACACCTTATAATATAACGTAATATGCAGTGTATCATTGAAAATACCTTATAATATATAGTAGTTTATCATTGAAAATACCTTATAATATATCGTAATATACAGTGTTTCATTGAAAATACCTTATAATATAACGTAATATGCGGTTTATCATTGAAAATACCTTATAATATATGGTAATTTGTAGTGTATCAATGAAAATAGCTTATAATATAACGGAATATGCAGTGTCGCATTGAAAATACCATATACTATATCGTAATATGCAGTTTATCATTGAAAATACCTTATAATATAACGTAATATGCAGTGTATCATTGAAAATGCCTTATAATATATAGTAGTTTATCATTGAAAATACCTTATAATATATCGTAATATACAGTGTATCATTGAAAATACCTTATAATATAATGTAATATGCAGTGTATCATTGAAAAGATCTTATAATATAACGTAATATGCAGTGTATCATTGAAAATACCATATAATATATCGTAATATACAGTGTATCATTGAAAATACCTTATAATATAACGTAATATGCAGTGTATCATTGAAAAGATTTTATAATATAACGTGATATGCAGTGTATCATTGAAAATACCTTATAATATATGGTAATTTGTAGTGTATCAATGAAAATCCCTTATAACATGACGTAATATGCAGAGTATCATTGAAAACACCTTATAATATAACGTAATCTGCAGTGTATCATTCAAAACACCTTATAATATAACGTAATATGCAGTGTATCATTGAAAATACCTTATAATATATAGTAGTTTATCATTGAAAATACCTTATAATATATCGTAATATACAGTGTATCATTGAAAATACCTTATAATATAACGTAATATGCAGTGTATCATTGAAAATACCTTATAATATATCATAATATGCGGTTTATCATTGAAAATACCTTATAATATATGGTAATTTGTAGTGTATCAATGAAAATAGCTTATAATATAACGGAATATGCAGTGTCGCATTGAAAATACCATATAATATATCGTAATATGCAGTTTATCATTGAAAATACCTTATAATATAACGTAATATGCAGTGTATCATTGAAAATGCCTTATAATATATAGTAGTTTATCATTGAAAATACCTTATAATATATCGTAATATAGAGTGTATCATTGAAAATACCTTATAATATAATGTAATATGCAGTGTATCATTGAAAAGATCTTATAATATAACGTAATATGCAGTGTATCATTGAAAATACCATATAATATATCGTAATATACAGTGTATCATTGAAACTACCTTATAATATAACGTAATATGCAGTGTATCATTGAAAAGATTTTATAATATAACGTAATATGCAGTTTATCATGGAAAATACCTTATAATATAACGTAATATGCAGTTTATCATTGAAAATACCTTATAATCGAACGTAATATGCAGTTTATCAGTGAAAATACCTTATCATATAACGTAATATGCAGCGTTTCATTGAAAATACCTTATAATATAACGTAACATGCAGTTTATCATTGAAAATACCTTATAATATAACGTAATATGCAGTTTATCATTGAAAATACCTTATCATATAACGTGATATGCAGTCGATCATTGAAAATACCTTATACTATAACGTAATATGCAGTGTATCATTGAAAATACCTTATAACATAACGTAATATGCAGTGTATCATGGAAAATACCTTATAACATAACGTAATATGAAGTTTATCATGGAAAATACCTTATAATATAACGTAATATGCAGTTTATCATTGAAAATACCTTATAATCGAACGTAATATGCAGTGTATCATTGAAAATACCTTATAATATAGCGTAATATCGAGTGTATCATTGAAAATACCTTATAATATATCGTAATTTTAAGTGTATCATTGAAAATATCTTATAATATAATGTAATATGCAGTGAATCAATGAAAATACCTTATAATATAACGTAATATGCAGTTTATCATTGAAAATACCTTATAATATAACGTAATATGTAGTGTATCATTGAAAATACCTTATAATATATCGTAATATGCAGTTTATCATTGAAAATACCTTATTATATAACGTAATATGCAGTGTATCATAGAAAATAATATATAATATATCGTAATATGCAGTGTATCATTGAAAATACCTTATAATATAACGCAATATGCAGTGTATCATTGAAAATACTGTATAATATAACGTAATATGCTGTGTATCATTGAAAATACCTTATAATATAACGTAATATGCAGTGTATCATTGAAAATACCTTATAATATAATGTAATATGCAGTGTATCATTGAAAAGATCTTATAATATAACGTAATATGCAGTGTATCATTGAAAATACCTTATAATATATAGTAGTTTACCATTGAAAATACCTTATAATATAACGTAATATGCATTGTATCATTGAAAATGCCTTATAATATATAGTAGTTCATCATTGAAAATACCTTATAATATAACGTAATATGCAGTGTATCATTGAAAAGATCTTATAATATAACGTGATATGCAGTGTATCATTGAAAATACCTTATAATATATGGTAATTTGTAGTTTATCAATGAAAATCCCTTATAACATAACGTAATATGCAGTGTATCATTGAAAATACCTTATAATATAACGTAATATGCAGTGTATCATTGAAAATACCTTATAATATAATGGAATATGCAGTGTATCATTGAAAATACCTTATCATATAACGTAATATGCAGTGTATCATTGAAAATACCTTATAATATATGGTAATTTGTAGTTTATCAATGAAAATCCCTTATAACATAACGTAATATGCAGTGTATCATTGAAAATACCTTATAATATAACGTAATATGCAGTGTATCATTGAAAATAATTTATAATATATCATAATATGCGGTTTATCATTGAAAATACCTTATAATATATGGTAATTTGTAGTGTATCAATGAAAATAGCTTATAATATAACGGAATCTGCAGTGAATCATTCAAAACACCTTATAATATAACGTAATATGCAGTGTATCATTGAAAATACCTTATAATATATAGTAGTTTATCATTGAAAATACCTTATAATATATCGTAATATACAGTGTTTCATTGAAAATACCTTATAATATAACGTAATATGCGGTTTATCATTGAAAATACCTTATAATATATGGTAATTTGTAGTGTATCAATGAAAATAGCTTATAATATAACGGAATATGCAGTGTCGCATTGAAAATACCATATACTATATCGTAATATGCAGTTTATCATTGAAAATACCTTATAATATAACGTAATATGCAGTGTATCATTGAAAATGCCTTATAATATATAGTAGTTTATCATTGAAAATACCTTATAATATATCGTAATATACAGTGTATCATTGAAAATACCTTATAATATAATGTAATATGCAGTGTATCATTGAAAAGATCTTATAATATAACGTAATATGCAGTGTATCATTGAAAATACCATATAATATATCGTAATATACAGTGTATCATTGAAAATACCTTATAATATAACGTAATATGCAGTGTATCATTGAAAAGATTTTATAATATAACGTGATATGCAGTGTATCATTGAAAATACCTTATAATATATGGTAATTTGTAGTGTATCAATGAAAATCCCTTATAACATGACGTAATATGCAGAGTATCATTGAAAACACCTTATAATATAACGTAATCTGCAGTGTATCATTCAAAACACCTTATAATATAACGTAATATGCAGTGTATCATTGAAAATACCTTATAATATATAGTAGTTTATCATTGAAAATACCTTATAATATATCGTAATATACAGTGTATCATTGAAAATACCTTATAATATAATGGAATATGCAGTGTATCATTGAAAATACCTTATCATATAACGTAATATGCAGTGTATCATTGAAAATACCTTATAATATATGGTAATTTGTAGTTTATCAATGAAAATCCCTTATAACATAACGTAATATGCAGTGTATCATTGAAAATACCTTATAATATAACGTAATATGCAGTGTATCATTGAAAATAATTTATAATATATCATAATATGCGGTTTATCATTGAAAATACCTTATAATATATGGTAATTTGTAGTGTATCAATGAAAATAGCTTATAATATAACGGAATATGAAGTGTATCATTGAAAATATCTTATAATATAACGTAATATGCAGTGTATCATAGAAAATACCATATAATATATCGTAATATACAGTGTATCATTGAAAATACCTTATAATATAACGTAATATGCAGTGTATCATTGAAAAGATCTTATAATATAACGTAATATGCAGTGTATCATTGAAAACACCTTATAATATAACGTAATCTGCAGTGAATCATTCAAAACACCTTATAATATAACGTAATATGCAGTGTATCATTGAAAATACCTTATAATATATAGTAGTTTATCATTGAAAATACCTTATAATATATCGTAATATACAGTGTTTCATTGAAAATACCTTATAATATAACGTAATATGCGGTTTATCATTGAAAATACCTTATAATATATGGTAATTTGTAGTGTATCAATGAAAATAGCTTATAATATAACGGAATATGCAGTGTCGCATTGAAAATACCATATACTATATCGTAATATGCAGTTTATCATTGAAAATACCTTATAATATAACGTAATATGCAGTGTATCATTGAAAATGCCTTATAATATATAGTAGTTTATCATTGAAAATACCTTATAATATATCGTAATATACAGTGTATCATTGAAAATACCTTATAATATAATGTAATATGCAGTGTATCATTGAAAAGATCTTATAATATAACGTAATATGCAGTGTATCATTGAAAATACCTTATAATATATCGTAATATGCAGTGTATCATTGAAAATACCTTATAATATAACGTAATATGCAGTGTATCATTGAAAAGATTTTATAATATAACGTGATATGCAGTGTATCATTGAAAATACCTTATAATATATGGTAATTTGTAGTGTATCAATGAAAATCCCTTATAACATGACGTAATATGCAGAGTATCATTGAAAACACCTTATAATATAACGTAATCTGCAGTGTATCATTCAAAACACCTTATAATATAACGTAATATGCAGTGTATCATTGAAAATACCTTATAATATATAGTAGTTTATCATTGAAAATACCTTATAATATATCGTAATATACAGTGTATCATTGAAAATACCTTATAATATAACGTAATATGCAGTGTATCATTGAAAATACCTTATAATATATCATAATATGCGGTTTATCATTGAAAATACCTTATAATATATGGTAATTTGTAGTGTATCAATGAAAATAGCTTATAATATAACGGAATATGCAGTGTCGCATTGAAAATACCATATAATATATCGTAATATGCAGTTTATCATTGAAAATACCTTATAATATAACGTAATATGCAGTGTATCATTGAAAATGCCTTATAATATATAGTAGTTTATCATTGAAAATACCTTATAATATATCGTAATATAGAGTGTATCATTGAAAATACCTTATAATATAATGTAATATGCAGTGTATCATTGAAAAGATCTTATAATATAACGTAATATGCAGTGTATCATTGAAAATACCATATAATATATCGTAATATACAGTGTATCATTGAAACTACCTTATAATATAACGTAATATGCAGTGTATCATTGAAAAGATTTTATAATATAACGTAATATGCAGTTTATCATGGAAAATACCTTATAATATAACGTAATATGCAGTTTATCATTGAAAATACCTTATAATCGAACGTAATATGCAGTTTATCAGTGAAAATACCTTATCATATAACGTAATATGCAGCGTTTCATTGAAAATACCTTATAATATAACGTAACATGCAGTTTATCATTGAAAATACCTTATAATATAACGTAATATGCAGTTTATCATTGAAAATACCTTATCATATAACGTGATATGCAGTCGATCATTGAAAATACCTTATACTATAACGTAATATGCAGTGTATCAATGAAAATACCTTATAATATAACGTAATATGCAGTGTATCATGGAAAATACCTTATAATATAACGTAATATGCAGTTTATCATGGAAAATACCTTATAATATAACGTAATATGCAGTTTATCATTGAAAATACCTTATAATCGAACGTAATATGCAGTGTATCATTGAAAATACCTTATAATATAGCGTAATATCGAGTGTATCATTGAAAATACCTTATAATATATCGTAATTTTAAGTGTATCATTGAAAATATCTTATAATATAATGTAATATGCAGTGAATCAATGAAAAAACCTTATAATATAACGTAATATGCAGTTTATCATTGAAAATACCTTATAATATAACGTAATATGTAGTGTATCATTGAAAATACCTTATAATATAACGTAATATGCAGTTTATCATTGAAAATACCTTATTATATAACGTAATATGCAGTGTATCATAGAAAATAATATATAATATATCGTAATATGCAGTGTATCATTGAAAATACCTTATAATATAACGTAATATGCAGTGTATCACTGAAAATACCGTATAATATAACGTAATATGCTGTGTATCATTGAAAATACCTTATAATATAACGTAATATGCAGTGTATCATTGAAAATACCTTATAATATAACGTAATATGCAGTGTATCATTGAAAAGATCTTATAATATAACGTAATATGCAGTGTATCATTGAAAATACCTTATAATATATAGTAGTTTACCATTGAAAATACCTTATAATATAACGTAATATGCATTGTATCATTGAAAATGCCTTATAATATATAGTAGTTCATCATTGAAAATACCTTATAATATAACGTAATATGCAGTGTATCATTGAAAAGATCTTATAATATAACGTGATATGCAGTGTATCATTGAAAATACCTTATAATATATGGTAATTTGTAGTTTATCAATGAAAATCCCTTATAACATAACGTAATATGCAGTGTATCATTGAAAATACCTTATAATATAACGTAATATGCAGTGTATCATTGAAAATACCTTATAATATAATGGAATATGCAGTGTATCATTGAAAATACCTTATCATATAACGTAATATGCAGTGTATCATTGAAAATACCTTATAATATATGGTAATTTGTAGTTTATCAATGAAAATAGCTTATAATATAACGGAATATGAAGTGTATCATTGAAAATACCTTATAATATAACGTAATATGCAGTGTATCATTGAAAATAATTTATAATATATCATAATATGCGGTTTATCATTGAAAATACCTTATAATATATGGTAATTTGTAGTGTATCAATGAAAATAGCTTATAATATAACGGAATATGAAGTGTATCATTGAAAATATCTTATAATATAACGTAATATGCAGTGTATCATAGAAAATACCATATAATATATCGTAATATACAGTGTATCATTGAAAATACCTTATAATATAATGTAATATGCAGTGTATCATTGAAAAGATCTTATAATATAACGTAATATGCAGTGTATCATTGAAAACACCTTATAATATAACGTAATCTGCAGTGAATCATTCAAAACACCTTATAATATAACGTAATATGCAGTGTATCATTGAAAATACCTTATAATATATAGTAGTTTATCATTGAAAATACCTTATAATATATCGTAATATACAGTGTTTCATTGAAAATACCTTATAATATAACGTAATATGCGGTTTATCATTGAAAATACCTTATAATATATGGTAATTTGTAGTGTATCAATGAAAATAGCTTATAATATAACGGAATATGCAGTGTCGCATTGAAAATACCATATACTATATCGTAATATGCAGTTTATCATTGAAAATACCTTATAATATAACGTAATATGCAGTGTATCATTGAAAATGCCTTATAATATATAGTAGTTTATCATTGAAAATACCTTATAATATATCGTAATATACAGTGTATCATTGAAAATACCTTATAATATAATGTAATATGCAGTGTATCATTGAAAAGATCTTATAATATAACGTAATATGCAGTGTATCATTGAAAATACCATATAATATATCGTAATATACAGTGTATCATTGAAAATACCTTATAATATAACGTAATATGCAGTGTATCATTGAAAAGATTTTATAATATAACGTGATATGCAGTGTATCATTGAAAATACCTTATAATATATGGTAATTTGTAGTGTATCAATGAAAATCCCTTATAACATGACGTAATATGCAGAGTATCATTGAAAACACCTTATAATATAACGTAATCTGCAGTGTATCATTCAAAACACCTTATAATATAACGTAATATGCAGTGTATCATTGAAAATACCTTATAATATATAGTAGTTTATCATTGAAAATACCTTATAATATATCGTAATATACAGTGTATCATTGAAAATACCTTATAATATAACGTAATATGCAGTGTATCATTGAAAATACCTTATAATATATCATAATATGCGGTTTATCATTGAAAATACCTTATAATATATGGTAATTTGTAGTGTATCAATGAAAATAGCTTATAATATAACGGAATATGCAGTGTCGCATTGAAAATACCATATAATATATCGTAATATGCAGTTTATCATTGAAAATACCTTATAATATAACGTAATATGCAGTGTATCATTGAAAATGCCTTATAATATATAGTAGTTTATCATTGAAAATACCTTATAATATATCGTAATATAGAGTGTATCATTGAAAATACCTTATAATATAATGTAATATGCAGTGTATCATTGAAAAGATCTTATAATATAACGTAATATGCAGTGTATCATTGAAAATACCATATAATATATCGTAATATACAGTGTATCATTGAAACTACCTTATAATATAACGTAATATGCAGTGTATCATTGAAAAGATTTTATAATATAACGTGATATGCAGTGTATCATTGAAAATACCTTATAATATATGGTAATTTGTAATGTATCGCTGAAAATATCTTATAATATAACGTAATATGCAGTGTATCATTGAAAATACCTTATAATATATAGTAGTTTACCATTGAAAATACCTTATAATATAACGTAATATGCAGTGTATCATTGAAAATATCTTATAATATAACGTAATATGCAGTGTATCATTGAAAATACCTTATAATATATAGTAGTTTATCATTGAAAATACCTTATAATATAACGTAATATGTAGTGTATCATTGAAAATACCTTATAATATAACGTAATATGCAGTGTATCATTGAAAATACCTTATAATATAACGTAATATGCAGTGTATCATTGAAAATACCTTATACTATAACGTAATATGAAGTGTATCATTGAAAATACCTTATTATATAACGTAATATGCAGTGTATCATAGAAAATAATATATAATATAACGTAATATGCAGTGTATCATGGAAAATACCTTATAACATAACGTAATATGCAGTGTATCAATGAAAGTACCTTATAATATAACGTAATATGCAGTGTATAATTGATAATACAGTATAATATATCGTAATTTATAGTGTATCATTGAAAATACCTTATAATATAACGTAATATGCAGTTTATCATTGAAAATACCTTATAATATAACGTAATATGCAGTTTATCATTGAAAATACCTTATAATATAACGTAACATGCAGTTTATCATTGAAAATACCTTATAATATAACGTAATATGCAGTTTATCATTGAAAATACCTTATAATATAACGTAATATGCAGTCTATCATTGAAAATACCTTATACTATAACGTAATATGCAGTGTATCATTGAAAATACCTTATAATATAGCGTAATATCGAGTGTATCATTGAAAATACCATATAATATATCGTAATTTTAAGAGTATCATTGAAAATACCTTATAATATAACGTAATATACAGTGTATCATTGAAAATACCTTATAATATAACGTAATATGCAGTGTATCATTGAAAAGATTTTATAATATAACGTGATATGCAGTGTATCATTGAAAATACCTTATAATATATGGTAATTTGTAGTGTATCGCTGAAAATATCTTATAATATAACGTAATATGCAGTGTATCATTGAAAATACCTTATAATATATAGTAGTTTACCATTGAAAATACCTTATAATATAACGTAATATGCAGTGTATCATTGAAAATATCTTATAATATAACGTAATATGCAGTGTATCATTGAAAATACCTTATAATATATAGTAGTTTATCATTGAAAATACCTTATAATATAACGTAATATGTAGTGTATCATTGAAAATACCTTATAATATTACGTAATATGCAGCGTATCACTGAAAATACCTTATAATATAACGTAATATGCAGTGTATCATTGAAAATACCTTATACTATAACGTAATATGAAGTGTATCATTGAAAATACCTTATTATATAACGTAATATGCAGTGTATCATAGAAAATAATATATAATATAACGTAATATACAGTGTATCATGGAAAATACCTTATAACATAACGTAATATGCAGTGTATCAATGAAAGTACCTTATAATATAACGTAATATGCAGTGTATAATTGATAATACAGTATAATATATCGTAATTTATAGTGTATCATTGAAAATACCTTATAATATAACGTAATATGCAGTTTATCATTGAAAATACCTTATAATATAACGTAATATGCAGTTTATCATTGAAAATACCTTATAATATAACGTAACATGCAGTTTATCATTGAAAATACCTTATAATATAACGTAATATGCAGTTTATCATTGAAAATACCTTATAATATAACGTAATATGCAGTCTATCATTGAAAATACCTTATACTATAACGTAATATGCTGTGTATCATTGAAAATACCTTATAATATAGCGTAATATCGAGTGTATCATTGAAAATACCTTATAATATATCGTAATTTTAAGTGTATCATTGAAAATATCTTATAATATAATGTAATATGCAGTGAATCAATGAAAATACCTTATAATATAACGTAATATGCAGTTTATCATTGAAAATACCTTATAATATAACGTAATATGCAGTGTATCATTGAAAATACCTTATACTATAACGTAATATGAAGTGTATCATTGAAAATACCTTATAATATAACGTAATATGCAGTTTATCATTGAAAATACCTTATAATATAACGTAATATGCAGTTTATCATTGAAAATACCTTATAATATAACGTAACATGCAGTTTATCATTGAAAATACCTTATAATATAACGTAATATGCAGTTTATCATTGAAAATACCTTATAATATAACGTAATATGCAGTCTATCATTGAAAATACCTTATACTATAACGTAATATGCAGTGTATCATTGAAAATACCTTATAATATAGCGTAATATCCAGTGTATCATTGAAAATACCTTATAATATATCGTAATTTTAAGTGTATCATTGAAAATATCTTATAATATAATGTAATATGCAGTGAATCAATGAAAATACCTTATAATATAACGTAATATGCAGTTTATCATTGAAAATACCTTATAATATAACGTAATATGCAGTGTATCATTGAAAATACCTTATACTATAACGTAATATGAAGTGTATCATTGAAAATACCTTATTATATAACGTAATATGCAGTGTATCATAGAAAATAATATATAATATATCGTAATATGCAGTGTATCACTGAAAATATCTTATAATATAACGTAATATGCAGTGTATCATTGAAGATACCTTATAATATATGGTAATTTGTAGTGTATCAATGAAAATACCTTATAATATAACGTAATATACAGTGTATCATTGAAAATACCTTACAATATATCATAATATGCAGTGTATCATTGAAAATACCTTATAATATAACGTAATATGCAGTGTATCATTGAAAATACCTTATAATATAACGTAATATACAGTGTATCATGGAAAATACCTTATAACATAACGTAATATGCAGTGTATCAATGAAAGTACCTTATAATATAACGTAATATGCAGTGTATAATTGAAAATACAGTATAATATATCGTAATTTATAGTGTATCATTGAAAATACCTTATAATATAACGTAATATGCAGTTTATCATTGAAAATACCTTATAATATAACGTAATATGCAGCGTTTCATTGAAAATACCTTATAATATAACGTAACATGCAGTTTATCATTGAAAATACCTTATAATATAACGTAATATGCAGTTTATCATTGAAAATACCTTATAATATAACGTGATATGCAGTCGATCATTGAAAATACCTTATAATATAACGTAATATGCAGTGTATCAATGAAAATACCTTATAATATAACGTAATATACAGTGTATCATGGAAAATACCTTATAATATAACGTAATATGCAGTTTATCATGGAAAATACCTTATAATATAACGTAATATGCAGTTTATCATTGAAAATACCTTATAATCGAACGTAATATGCAGTGTATCATTGAAAATACCATATAATATAGCGTAATATCGAGTGTATCATTGAAAATACCTTATAATATATCGTAATTTTAAGTGTATCATTGAAAATATCTTATAATATAATGTAATATGCAGTGAATCAATGAAAAAACCTTATAATATAACGTAATATGCAGTTTATCATTGAAAATACCTTATAATATAACGTAATATGTAGTGTATCATTGAAAATACCTTATAATATAACGTAATATGCAGTTTATCATTGAAAATACCTTATTATATAACGTAATATGCAGTGTATCATAGAAAATAATATATAATATATCGTAATATGCAGTGTATCATTGAAAATACCTTATAATATAACGTAATATGCAGTGTATCACTGAAAATACCGTATAATATAACGTAATATGCTGTGTATCATTGAAAATACCTTATAATATAACGTAATATGCAGTGTATCATTGAAAATACCTTATAATATAACGTAATATGCAGTGTATCATTGAAAAGATCTTATAATATAACGTAATATGCAGTGTATCATTGAAAATACCTTATAATATAACGTAATATGCAGTGTATCATTGAAAATACCTTATAATATATCATAATATGCAGTTTATCGTTGAAAATACCTCATAGTATATGGTAATTTGTAGTGTATCAATGAAAATCCCTTATAATATAACGTAATATGCATTGTATCATTGAAAATGCCTTATAATATATAGTAGTTCATCATTGAAAATACCTTATAATATAACGTAATATGCAGTGTATCATTGAAAAGATCTTATAATATAACGTGATATGCAGTGTATCATTGAAAATACCTTATAATATATGGTAATTTGTAGTTTATCAATGAAAATCCCTTATAACATAACGTAATATGCAGTGTATCATTGAAAATACCTTATAATATAACGTAATATGCAGTGTATCATTGAAAATACCTTATAATATAATGGAATATGCAGTGTATCATTGAAAATACCTTATCATATAACGTAATATGCAGTGTATCATTGAAAATACCTTATAATATATGGTAATTTGTAGTGTATCATTGAAAACACCTTATAATATAACGTAATATGCAGTGTATCATTGAATATACCTTATAATATACAGTAGTTTATCATTGAAAATACCTTATAATATAACGTAATATGCAGTGTATCATTGAAAATAATTTATAATATATCATAATATGCGGTTTATCATTGAAAATACCTTATAATATATGGTAATTTGTAGTGTATCAATGAAAATAGCTTATAATATAACGGAATATGAAGTGTATCATTGAAAATATCTTATAATATAACGTAATATGCAGTGTATCATAGAAAATACCATATAATATATCGTAATATACAGTGTATCATTGAAAATACCTTATAATATAATGTAATATGCAGTGTATCATTGAAAAGATCTTATAATATAACGTAATATGCAGTGTATCATTGAAAACACCTTATAATATAACGTAATCTGCAGTGAATCATTCAAAACACCTTATAATATAACGTAATATGCAGTGTATCATTGAAAATACCTTATAATATATAGTAGTTTATCATTGAAAATACCTTATAATATATCGTAATATACAGTGTTTCATTGAAAATACCTTATAATATAACGTAATATGCGGTTTATCATTGAAAATACCTTATAATATATGGTAATTTGTAGTGTATCAATGAAAATAGCTTATAATATAACGGAATATGCAGTGTCGCATTGAAAATACCATATACTATATCGTAATATGCAGTTTATCATTGAAAATACCTTATAATATAACGTAATATGCAGTGTATCATTGAAAAGATCTTATAATATAACGTAATATGCAGTGTATCATTGAAAATACCTTATAATATAACGTAATATGCAGTGTATCATTGAAAATACCTTATAATATATCATAATATGCAGTTTATCGTTGAAAATACCTCATAGTATATGGTAATTTGTAGTGTATCAATGAAAATCCCTTATAATATAACGTAATATGCATTGTATCATTGAAAATGCCTTATAATATATAGTAGTTCATCATTGAAAATACCTTATAATATAACGTAATATGCAGTGTATCATTGAAAAGATCTTATAATATAACGTGATATGCAGTGTATCATTGAAAATACCTTATAATATATGGTAATTTGTAGTTTATCAATGAAAATCCCTTATAACATAACGTAATATGCAGTGTATCATTGAAAATACCTTATAATATAACGTAATATGCAGTGTATCATTGAAAATACCTTATAATATAATGTAATATGCAGTGTATCATTGAAAATACCTTATCATATAACGTAATATGCAGTGTATCATTGAAAATACCTTATAATATATGGTAATTTGTAGTGTATCATTGAAAACACCTTATAATATAACGTAATATGCAGTGTATCATTGAATATACCTTATAATATACAGTAGTTTATCATTGAAAATACCTTATAATATAACGTAATATGCAGTGTATCATTGAAAATAATTTATAATATATCATAATATGCGGTTTATCATTGAAAATACCTTATAATATATGGTAATTTGTAGTGTATCAATGAAAATAGCTTATAATATAACGGAATATGAAGTGTATCATTGAAAATATCTTATAATATAACGTAATATGGAGTGTATCATAGAAAATACCATATAATATATCGTAATATACAGTGTATCATTGAAAATACCTTATAATATAATGTAATATGCAGTGTATCATTGAAAAGATCTTATAATATAACGTAATATGCAGTGTATCATTGAAAACACCTTATAATATAACGTAATCTGCAGTGAATCATTCAAAACACCTTATAATATAACGTAATATGCAGTGTATCATTGAAAATACCTTATAATATATAGTAGTTTATCATTGAAAATACCTTATAATATATCGTAATATACAGTGTTTCATTGAAAATACCTTATAATATAACGTAATATGCGGTTTATCATTGAAAATACCGTATAATATATGGTAATTTGTAGTGTATCAATGAAAATAGCTTATAATATAACGGAATATGCAGTGTCGCATTGAAAATACCATATACTATATCGTAATATGCAGTTTATCATTGAAAATACCTTATAATATAACGTAATATGCAGTGTATCATTGAAAATGCCTTATAATATATAGTAGTTTATCATTGAAAATACCTTATAATATATCGTAATATACAGTGTATCATTGATAATACCTTATAATATAATGTAATATGCAGTGTATCATTGAAAAGATCTTATAATATAACGTAATATGCAGTGTATCATTGAAAATACCATATAATATATCGTAATATACAGTGTATCATTGAAAATACCTTATAATATAACGTAATATGCAGTGTATCATTGAAAAGATTTTATAATATAACGTGATATGCAGTGTATCATTGAAAATACCTTATAATATATGGTAATTTGTAGTGTATCAATGAAAATCCCTTATAACATGACGTAATATGCAGAGTATCATTGAAAACACCTTATAATATAACGTAATCTGCAGTGTATCATTCAAAACACCTTATAATATAACGTAATATGCAGTGTATCAATGAAAATACCTTATAATATATAGTAGTTTATCATTGAAAATACTTTATAATATATCGTAATATACAGTGTATCATTGAAAATACCTTATAATATAACGTAATATGCAGTGTATCATTGAAAATACCTTATAATATATCATAATATGCGGTTTATCATTGAAAATACCTTATAATATATGGTAATTTGTAGTGTATCAATGAAAATAGCTTATAATATAACGGAATATGCAGTGTCGCATTGAAAATACCTTATAATATATGGTAATTTGTAGTGTATCAATGAAAATACCTTATAATATAACGTAATATGCAGTGTATCATTGAAAATACCTTATAATATAACGTAATATGCAGTGTATCATTGAAAATACCTTATAATATAACGTAATATGCAGTGTATCATTGAAAAGATCTTATAATATAACGTAATATGCAGTGTATCATTGAAAATACCTTATAATATATCATAATATGCAGTTTATCGTTGAAAATACCTCATAGTATATGGTAATTTGTAGTGTATCAATGAAAATCCCTTATAATATAACGTAATATGCATTGTATCATTGAAAATGCCTTATAATATATAGTAGTTCATCATTGAAAATACCTTATAATATAACGTAATATGCAGTGTATCATTGAAAATACCGTATAATATAACGTAATATGCTGTGTATCATTGAAAATACCTTATAATATAACGTAATATGCAGTGTATCATTGAAAATACCTTATAATATAACGTAATATGCAGTGTATCATTGAAAAGATCTTATAATATAACGTAATATGCAGTGTATCATTGAAAATACCTTATAATATAACGTAATATGCAGTGTATCATTGAAAATACCTTATAATATATCATAATATGCAGTTTATCGTTGAAAATACCTCATAGTATATGGTAATTTGTAGTGTATCAATGAAAATCCCTTATAATATAACGTAATATGCATTGTATCATTGAAAATGCCTTATAATATATAGTAGTTCATCATTGAAAATGCCTTATAATATAACGTAATATGCAGTGTATCATTGAAAAGATCTTATAATATAACGTGATAT
Organism: Lasioglossum lativentre; assembly: GCA_916610255.1. Taxonomy (NCBI): domain Eukaryota; kingdom Metazoa; phylum Arthropoda; class Insecta; order Hymenoptera; family Halictidae; genus Lasioglossum; species Lasioglossum lativentre. Next base: position 766,252 of record CAKAJI010000980.1, on the reverse strand, counting down.
GCAGTGTATCATTGAAAATACCTTATAATATATGGTAATTTGTAGTTTATCAATGAAAATCCCTTATAACATAACGTAATATGCAGTGTATCATTGAAAATACCTTATAATATAACGTAATATGCAGTGTATCATTGAAAATACCTTATAATATAATGGAATATGCAGTGTATCATTGAAAATACCTTATCATATAACGTAATATGCAGTGTATCATTGAAAATACCTTATAATATATGGTAATTTGTAGTGTATCATTGAAAACACCTTATAATATAACGTAATATGCAGTGTATCATTGAATATACCTTATAATATACAGTAGTTTATCATTGAAAATACCTTATAATATAACGTAATATGCAGTGTATCATTGAAAATAATTTATAATATATCATAATATGCGGTTTATCATTGAAAATACCTTATAATATATGGTAATTTGTAGTGTATCAATGAAAATAGCTTATAATATAACGGAATATGAAGTGTATCATTGAAAATATCTTATAATATAACGTAATATGCAGTGTATCATAGAAAATACCATATAATATATCGTAATATACAGTGTATCATTGAAAATACCTTATAATATAATGTAATATGCAGTGTATCATTGAAAAGATCTTATAATATAACGTAATATGCAGTGTATCATTGAAAACACCTTATAATATAACGTAATCTGCAGTGAATCATTCAAAACACCTTATAATATAACGTAATATGCAGTGTATCATTGAAAATACCTTATAATATATAGTAGTTTATCATTGAAAATACCTTATAATATATCGTAATATACAGTGTTTCATTGAAAATACCTTATAATATAACGTAATATGCGGTTTATCATTGAAAATACCTTATAATATATGGTAATTTGTAGTGTATCAATGAAAATAGCTTATAATATAACGGAATATGCAGTGTCGCATTGAAAATACCATATACTATATCGTAATATGCAGTTTATCATTGAAAATACCTTATAATATAACGTAATATGCAGTGTATCATTGAAAATGCCTTATAATATATAGTAGTTTATCATTGAAAATACCTTATAATATATCGTAATATACAGTGTATCATTGAAAATACCTTATAATATAATGTAATATGCAGTGTATCATTGAAAAGATCTTATAATATAACGTAATATGCAGTGTATCATTGAAAATACCATATAATATATCGTAATATACAGTGTATCATTGAAAATACCTTATAATATAACGTAATATGCAGTGTATCATTGAAAAGATTTTATAATATAACGTGATATGCAGTGTATCATTGAAAATACCTTATAATATATGGTAATTTGTAGTGTATCAATGAAAATCCCTTATAACATGACGTAATATGCAGAGTATCATTGAAAACACCTTATAATATAACGTAATCTGCAGTGTATCATTCAAAACACCTTATAATATAACGTAATATGCAGTGTATCATTGAAAATACCTTATAATATATAGTAGTTTATCATTGAAAATACCTTATAATATATCGTAATATACAGTGTTTCATTGAAAATACCTTATAATATAACGTAATATGCAGTGTATCATTGAAAATACCTTATAATATATCATAATATGCGGTTTATCATTGAAAATACCTTATAATATATGGTAATTTGTAGTGTATCAATGAAAATAGCTTATAATATAACGGAATATGCAGTGTCGCATTGAAAATACCTTATAATATATGGTAATTTGTAGTGTATCAATGAAAATACCTTATAATATACCGTAATATGCAGTGTATCATTGAAAATACCTTATAATATAACGTAATATGCAGTGTATCATTGAAAATACCTTATAATATAACGTAATATGCAGTGTATCATTGAAAAGATCTTATAATATAACGTAATATGCAGTGTATCATTGAAAATACCTTATAATATAACGTAATATGTAGTGTATCATTGAAAATACCATATAATATATCATAATATGCGGTTTATCATTGAAAATACCTTATAATATATGGTATTTTGTAGTGTATCAATGAAAATACCTTATAATATAACGTAATATGCAGTGTATCATTGAAAATACCTTATAATATAACGTAATATGCAGTGTATCATTGAAAAGATCTTATAATATAACGTAATATGCAGTGTATCATTGAAAAGATTTTATAATATAACGTGATATGCAGTGTATCATTGAAAATACCTTATAATATATGGTAATTTGTAGTGTATCAATGAAAATCCCTTATAACATGACGTAATATGCAGAGTATCATTGAAAACACCTTATAATATAACGTAATCTGCAGTGTATCATTCAAAACACCTTATAATATAACGTAATATGCAGTGTATCATAGAAAATACCATATAATATATCGTAATATACAGTGTATCATTGAAAATACCTTATAATATAATGTAATATGCAGTGTATCATTGAAAAGATCTTATAATATAACGTAATATGCAGTGTATCATTGAAAACACCTTATAATATAACGTAATCTGCAGGGAATCATTCAAAACACCTTATAATATAACGTAATATGCAGTGTATCATTGAAAATACCTTATAATATATAGTAGTTTATCATTGAAAATACCTTATAATATATCGTAATATACAGTGTTTCATTGAAAATACCTTATAATATAACGTAATATGCGGTTTATCATTGAAAATACCTTATAATATATGGTAATTTGTAGTGTATCAATGAAAATAGCTTATAATATAACGGAATATGCAGTGTCGCATTGAAAATACCATATACTATATCGTAATATGCAGTTTATCATTGAAAATACCTTATAATATAACGTAATATGCAGTGTATCATTGAAAATGCCTTATAATATATAGTAGTTTATCATTGAAAATACCTTATAATATATCGTAATATACAGTGTATCATTGAAAATACCTTATAATATAATGTAATATGCAGTGTATCATTGAAAAGATCTTATAATATAACGTAATATGCAGTGTATCATTGAAAATACCATATAATATATCGTAATATACAGTGTATCATTGAAAATACCTTATAATATAACGTAATATGCAGTGTATCATTGAAAAGATTTTATAATATAACGTGATATGCAGTGTATCATTGAAAATACCTTATAATATATGGTAATTTGTAGTGTATCAATGAAAATCCCTTATAACATGACGTAATATGCAGAGTATCATTGAAAACACCTTATAATATAACGTAATCTGCAGTGTATCATTCAAAACACCTTATAATATAACGTAATATGCAGTGTATCATTGAAAATACCTTATAATATATAGTAGTTTATCATTGAAAATACCTTATAATATATCGTAATATACAGTGTATCATTGAAAATACCTTATAATATAACGTAATATGCAGTGTATCATTGAAAATACCTTATAATATATCATAATATGCGGTTTATCATTGAAAATACCTTATAATATATGGTAATTTGTAGTGTATCAATGAAAATAGCTTATAATATAACGGAATATGCAGTGTCGCATTGAAAATACCTTATAATATATGGTAATTTGTAGTGTATCAATGAAAATACCTTATAATATACCGTAATATGCAGTGTATCATTGAAAATACCTTATAATATAACGTAATATGCAGTGTATCATTGAAAATACCTTATAATATAACGTAATATGCAGTGTATCATTGAAAAGATCTTATAATATAACGTAATATGCAGTGTATCATTGAAAATACCTTATAATATAACGTAATCTGCAGTGAATCATTCAAAACACCTTATAATATAACGTAATATGCAGTGTATCAATGAAAATACCTTATAATATATAGTAGTTTATCATTGAAAATACTTTATAATATATCGTAATATACAGTGTATCATTGAAAATACCTTATAATATAACGTAATATGCAGTGTATCATTGAAAATACCTTATAATATATCATAATATGCGGTTTATCATTGAAAATACCTTATAATATATGGTAATTTGTAGTGTATCAATGAAAATAGCTTATAATATAACGGAATATGCAGTGTCGCATTGAAAATACCTTATAATATATGGTAATTTGTAGTGTATCAATGAAAATACCTTATAATATACCGTAATATGCAGTGTATCATTGAAAATACCTTATAATATAACGTAATATGCAGTGTATCATTGAAAATACCTTATAACGTAATATGCAGTGTATCATTGAAAAGATCTTATAATATAACGTAATATGCAGTGTATCATTGAAAATACCTTATAATATATCATAATATGCAGTTTATCGTTGAAAATACCTCATAGTATATGGTAATTTGTAGTGTATCAATGAAAATCCCTTATAATATAACGTAATATGCATTGTATCATTGAAAATGCCTTATAATATATAGTAGTTCATCATTGAAAATACCTTATAATATAACGTAATATGCAGTGTATCACTGAAAATACCGTATAATATAACGTAATATGCTGTGTATCATTGAAAATACCTTATAATATAACGTAATATGCAGTGTATCATTGAAAATACCTTATAATATAACGTAATATGCAGTGTATCATTGAAAAGATCTTATAATATAACGTAATATGCAGTGTATCATTGAAAACACCTTATAATATAACGTAATATGCAGTGTATCATTGAAAATACCTTATAATATATCATAATATGCAGTTTATCGTTGAAAATACCTCATAGTATATGGTAATTTGTAGTGTATCAATGAAAATCCCTTATAATATAACGTAATATGCATTGTATCATTGAAAATGCCTTATAATATATAGTAGTTCATCATTGAAAATGCCTTATAATATAACGTAATATGCAGTGTATCATTGAAAAGATCTTATAATATAACGTGATATGCAGTGTATCATTGAAAATACCTTATAATATATGGTAATTTGTAGTTTATCAATGAAAATCCCTTATAACATAACGTAATATGCAGTGTATCATTGAAAATACCTTATAATATAACGTAATATGCAGTGTATCATTGAAAATACCTTATAATATAATGGAATATGCAGTGTATCATTGAAAATACCTTATCATATAACGTAATATGCAGTGTATCATTGAAAATACCTTATAATATATGGTAATTTGTAGTGTATCATTGAAAACACCTTATAATATAACGTAATATGCAGTGTATCATTGAATATACCTTATAATATACAGTAGTTTATCATTGAAAATACCTTATAATATAACGTAATATGCAGTGTATCATTGAAAATAATTTATAATATATCATAATATGCGGTTTATCATTGAAAATACCTTATAATATATGGTAATTTGTAGTGTATCAATGAAAATAGCTTATAATATAACGGAATATGAAGTGTATCATTGAAAATATCTTATAATATAACATAATATGCAGTGTATCATAGAAAATACCATATAATATATCGTAATATACAGTGTATCATTGAAAATACCTTATAATATAATGTAATATGCAGTGTATCATTGAAAAGATCTTATAATATAACGTAATATGCAGTGTATCATTGAAAACACCTTATAATATAACGTAATCTGCAGTGAATCATTCAAAACACCTTATAATATAACGTAATATGCAGTGTATCATTGAAAATACCTTATAATATATAGTAGTTTATCATTGAAAATACCTTATAATATATCGTAATATACAGTGTTTCATTGAAAATACCTTATAATATAACGTAATATGCGGTTTATCATTGAAAATACCTTATAATATATGGTAATTTGTAGTGTATCAATGAAAATAGCTTATAATATAACGGAATATGCAGTGTCGCATTGAAAATACCATATACTATATCGTAATATGCAGTTTATCATTGAAAATACCTTATAATATAACGTAATATGCAGTGTATCATTGAAAATGCCTTATAATATATAGTAGTTTATCATTGAAAATACCTTATAATATATCGTAATATACAGTGTATCATTGAAAATACCTTATAATATAATGTAATATGCAGTGTATCATTGAAAAGATCTTATAATATAACGTAATATGCAGTGTATCATTGAAAATACCATATAATATATCGTAATATACAGTGTATCATTGAAAATACCTTATAATATAACGTAATATGCAGTGTATCATTGAAAAGATTTTATAATATAACGTGATATGCAGTGTATCATTGAAAATACCTTATAATATATGGTAATTTGTAGTGTATCAATGAAAATCCCTTATAACATGACGTAATATGCAGAGTATCATTGAAAACACCTTATAATATAACGTAATCTGCAGTGTATCATTCAAAACACCTTATAATATAACGTAATATGCAGTGTATCATTGAAAATACCTTATAATATATAGTAGTTTATCATTGAAAATACCTTATAATATATCGTAATATACAGTGTATCATTGAAAATACCTTATAATATAACGTAATATGCAGTGTATCATTGAAAATACCTTATAATATATCATAATATGCGGTTTATCATTGAAAATACCTTATAATATATGGTAATTTGTAGTGTATCAATGAAAATAGCTTATAATATAACGGAATATGCAGTGTCGCATTGAAAATACCTTATAATATATGGTAATTTGTAGTGTATCAATGAAAATACCTTATAATATACCGTAATATGCAGTGTATCATTGAAAATACCTTATAATATAACGTAATATGCAGTGTATCATTGAAAATACCTTATAATATAACGTAATATGCAGTGTATCATTGAAAAGATCTTATAATATAACGTAATATGCAGTGTATCATTGAAAATACCTTATAATATAACGTAATATGTAGTGTATCATTGAAAATACCATATAATATATCATAATATGCGGTTTATCATTGAAAATACCTTATAATATATGGTATTTTGTAGTGTATCAATGAAAATAGCTTATAATATAACGGAATATGCTGTGTATCATTGAAAATATCTTATAATATAACGTAATATGCAGTGTATCATTGAAAATACCTTATAATATATAGTAGTTTATCATTGAAAATACCTTATAATATAACGTAATATGTAGTGTATCATTGAAATTACCTTATAATATATCATAATATGCGGTGTATCATTGAAAATACCTTATAATATATCATAATATGCGGTTTATCATTGAAAATACCTTATAATATATGGTAATTTGTAGTGTATCAATGAAAATAGCTTATAATATAACGGAATATGAAGTGTATCATTGAAAATATCTTATAATATAACGTAATATGCAGTGTATCATTGAAAATACCTTATAATATAACGTAATATGCAGTGTATCATTGAAAATACCTTATAATATAACGTAATATGTAGTGTATCATTGAAAATACCTTATAATATATCATAATATGCGGTTTATCATTGAAAATACCTTATAATATATGGTATTTTGTAGTGTATCAATGAAAATAGCTTATAATATAACGGAATATGCTGTGTATCATTGAAAATATCTTATAATATAACGTAATATGCAGTGTATCATTGAAAATACCTTATAATATATAGTAGTTTATCATTGAAAATACCTTATAATATAACGTAATATGTAGTGTATCATTGAAATTACCTTATAATATATCATAATATGCGGTTTATCATTGAAAATACCGTATAATATATGGTAATTTGTAGTGTATCAATGAAAATAGCTTATAATATAACGGAATATGCAGTGTATCATTGATAATACCTTATAATATAACGTAATGTGCAGTGTATCATTGAAAATAACATATAATATAACGTAATGTGCAGTGTATCATTGAAAATACCATATAATATATCGTAATATGCAGTGTATCATTCAAAATACCTTATAATATATAGCAGTTTACCATTGAAAATACCTTATAATATAACGTAATATGCAGTGTATCATTGAAAACACCTTATAATATAACGTAATATGCAGTGTATCATTGAAAATACCTTATAATATAACGTAATATGCAGTGTATCATTGAAAATACCTTATAATATAACGTAATATGCAGTGTATCATTGAAAATACCTTATAATATATCATAATATGCGGTTTATCATTGAAAATACCTTATAATATATGGTATTTTGTAGTGTATCAATGAAAATAGCTTATAATATAACGGAATATGCTGTGTATCATTGAAAATATCTTATAATATAACGTAATATGCAGTGTATCATTGAAAATACCTTATAATATATAGTAGTTTATCATTGAAAATAACTTATAATATAACGTAATATGTAGTGTATCATTGAAAATACCTTATAATATATGGTAATTTGTAGTGTATCAATGAAAATACCTTGTAATATAACGTAATATGCAGTGTATCATTGAAAATACCTTATAATATAACGTAATATGCAGTGTATCATTGAAAATACCTTATAATATAACATAATATGCATAGTATCATTGAAAATACCTTATAATATATGGTATTTTGTAGTGTATCAATGAAAATAGCTTACAATATAACGGAATATGCTGTGGATCATTGAAAATATCTTATAATATAACGTAATATGCAGTGTATCATTGAAAATACCTTATAATATAACATAATATGCAGTGTATCATTCAAAACACCTTATAATATAACGTAATATGCAGTGTATCATTGAAAATACCTTATAATATATAGTAGTTTATCATTGAAAATACCTTATAATATAACGTAATATGTAGTGTATCATTGAAAATACCTTATAATATATCATAATATGCGGTTTATCATTGAAAATACCTTATAATATATGGTATTTTGTAGTGTATCAATGAAAATAGCTTATAATATAACGGAATATGCTGTGTATCATTGAAAATATCTTATAATATAACGTAATATGCAGTGTAATATTGAAAATACCTTATAATATATAGTAGTTTATCATTGAAAATACCTTATAATATAACGTTATATGTAGTGTATCATTGAAATTACCTTATAATATATCATAATATGCGGTTTATCATTGAAAATACCGTATAATATATGGTAATTTGTAGTGTATCAATGAAAATAGCTTATAATATAACGGAATATGCAGTGTATCATTGATAATACCTTATAATATAACGTAATGTGCAGTGTATCATTGAAAATAACTTATAATATAACGTAATGTGCAGTGTATCATTGAAAATACCATATAATATATCGTAATATGCAGTGTATCATTCAAAATACCTTATAATATATAGTAGTTTACCATTGAAAATACCTTATAATATAACGTAATATGCAGTGTATCACTGAAAACACCTTATAATATAAGGTAATATGCAGTGTATCATTGAAAATACCTTATAATATAGCGTAATTTGCAGTGTATCATTGAAAATACCTTATAATATAACGTAATATGCAGTGTATCTTTGAAAATACCATATAATATAACGTAATATGCAGTGTATCATAGAAAATACCATATAATATATCGTAATATGCAGTGTATCATTGAAAATACCTTATAATATAACGTAATATGCAGTGTATCGCTGAAAATATCTTATAATATAACGTAATATGCAGTGTATCATTGAAAATACCTTATAATATATAGTAGTTTACCATTGAAAATACCTTATAATATAACGTAATATGCAGTGTATCATTGAAAACACCTTATAATATAACGTAATATGCAGTGTATCATTGAAAATACCTTATAATATAACGTAATATGTAGTGTATCATTGAAAATACCTTATAATATATCATAATATGCGGTTTATCATTGAAAATACCTTATAATATATGGTATTTTGTAGTGTATCAATGAAAATAGCTTATAATATAACGGAATATGCTGTGTATCATTGAAAATATCTTATAATATAACGTAATATGCAGTGTATCATTGAAAATACCTTATAATATATAGTAGTTTATCATTGAAAATACCTTATAATATAACGTTATATGTAGTGTATCATTGAAATTACCTTATAATATATCATAATGTGCGGTTTATCATTGAAAATACCGTATAATATATGGTAATTTGTAGTGTATCAATGAAAATAGCTTATAATATAACGGAATATGCAGTGTATCATTGATAATACCTTATAATATAACGTAATGTGCAGTGTATCATTGAAAATAACTTATAATATAACGTAATGTGCAGTGTATCATTGAAAATACCATATAATATATCGTAATATGCAGTGTATCATTCAAAATACCTTATAATATATAGTAGTTTACCATTGAAAATACCTTATAATATAACGTAATATGCAGTGTATCATTGAAAACACCTTATAATATAAGGTAATATGCAGTGTATCATTGAAAATACCTTATAATATAGCGTAATTTGCAGTGTATCATTGAAAATACCTTATAATATAACGTAATATGCAGTGTATCTTTGAAAATACCATATAATATAACGTAATATGCAGTGTATCATAGAAAATACCATATAATATAACGTAATATGCAGTGTATCATTGAAAAGATCTTATAATATAACGTAATATGCAGTGTATCATTGAAAATACCTTATAATATAACGTAATATGCAGTGTATCATTGAAAATACCTTATAATATATCATAATATGCAGTTTATCGTTGAAAATACCTCATAGTATATGGTAATTTGTAGTGTATCAATGAAAATCCCTTATAATATAACGTAATATGCATTGTATCATTGAAAATGCCTTATAATATATAGTAGTTCATCATTGAAAATACCTTATAATATAACGTAATATGCAGTGTATCATTGAAAAGATCTTATAATATAACGTGATATGCAGTGTATCATTGAAAATACCTTATAATATATGGTAATTTGTAGTTTATCAATGAAAATCCCTTATAACATAACGTAATATGCAGTGTATCATTGAAAATACCTTATAATATAACGTAATATGCAGTGTATCATTGAAAATACCTTATAATATAATGGAATATGCAGTGTATCATTGAAAATACCTTATCATATAACGTAATATGCAGTGTATCATTGAAAATACCTTATAATATATGGTAATTTGTAGTGTATCATTGAAAACACCTTATAATATAACGTAATATGCAGTGTATCATTGAATATACCTTATAATATACAGTAGTTTATCATTGAAAATACCTTATAATATAACGTAATATGCAGTGTATCATTGAAAATAATTTATAATATATCATAATATGCGGTTTATCATTGAAAATACCTTATAATATATGGTAATTTGTAGTGTATCAATGAAAATAGCTTATAATATAACGGAATATGAAGTGTATCATTGAAAATATCTTATAATATAACGTAATATGCAGTGTATCATAGAAAATACCATATAATATATCGTAATATACAGTGTATCATTGAAAATACCTTATAATATAATGTAATATGCAGTGTATCATTGAAAAGATCTTATAATATAACGTAATATGTAGTGTATCATTGAAAACACCTTATAATATAACGTAATCTGCAGTGAATCATTCAAAACACCTTATAATATAACGTAATATGCAGTGTATCATTGAAAATACCTTATAATATATAGTAGTTTATCATTGAAAATACCTTATAATATATCGTAATATACAGTGTTTCATTGAAAATACCTTATAATATAACGTAATATGCGGTTTATCATTGAAAATACCGTATAATATATGGTAATTTGTAGTGTATCAATGAAAATAGCTTATAATATAACGGAATATGCAGTGTCGCATTGAAAATACCATATACTATATCGTAATATGCAGTTTATCATTGAAAATACCTTATAATATAACGTAATATGCAGTGTATCATTGAAAATGCCTTATAATATATAGTAGTTTATCATTGAAAATACCTTATAATATATCGTAATATACAGTGTATCATTGAAAATACCTTATAATATAACGTAATATGCAGTGTATCATTGAAAAGATTTTATAATATATCGTAATATACAGTGTATCATTGAAAATACCTTATAATATAACGTAATATGCAGTGTATCATTGAAAATACCTTATAATATATCATAATATGCGGTTTATCATTGAAAATACCTTATAATATATGGTAATTTGTAGTGTATCAATGAAAATAGCTTATAATATAACGGAATATGCAGTGTCGCATTGAAAATACCTTATAATATATGGTAATTTGTAGTGTATCAATGAAAATACCTTATAATATACCGTAATATGCAGTGTATCATTGAAAATACCTTATAATATAACGTAATATGCAGTGTATCATTGAAAATACCTTATAATATAACGTAATATGCAGTGTATCATTGAAAAGATCTTATAATATAACGTAATATGCAGTGTATCATTGAAAATACCTTATAATATATCATAATATGCAGTTTATCGTTGAAAATACCTCATAGTATATGGTAATTTGTAGTGTATCAATGAAAATCCCTTATAATATAACGTAATATGCATTGTATCATTGAAAATGCCTTATAATATATAGTAGTTCATCATTGAAAATACCTTATAATATAACGTAATATGCAGTGTATCACTGAAAATACCGTATAATATAACGTAATATGCTGTGTATCATTGAAAATACCTTATAATATAACGTAATATGCAGTGTATCATTGAAAATACCTTATAATATAACGTAATATGCAGTGTATCATTGAAAATATCTTATAATATAACGTAATATGCAGTGTATCATTGAAAATACCTTATAATATAACGTAATATGCAGTGTATCATTGAAAATACCTTATAATATATCATAATATGCAGTTTATCGTTGAAAATACCTCATAGTATATGGTAATTTGTAGTGTATCAATGAAAATCCCTTATAATATAACGTAATATGCATTGTATCATTGAAAATGCCTTATAATATATAGTAGTTCATCATTGAAAATACCTTATAATATAACGTAATATGCAGTGTATCATTGAAAAGATCTTATAATATAACGTGATATGCAGTGTATCATTGAAAATACCTTATAATATATGGTAATTTGTAGTTTATCAATGAAAATCCCTTATAACATAACGTAATATGCAGTGTATCATTGAAAATACCTTATAATATAACGTAATATGCAGTGTATCATTGAAAATACCTTATAATATAATGGAATATGCAGTGTATCATTGAAAATACCTTATCATATAACGTAATATGCAGTGTATCATTGAAAATACCTTATAATATATGGTAATTTGTAGTGTATCATTGAAAATACCTTATAATATAACGTAATATGCAGTGTATCATTGAATATACCTTATAATATACAGTAGTTTATCATTGAAAATACCTTATAATATAACGTAATATGCAGTGTATCATTGAAAATAATTTATAATATATCATAATATGCGGTTTATCATTGAAAATACCTTATAATATATGGTAATTTGTAGTGTATCAATGAAAATAGCTTATAATATAACGGAATATGCAGTGTATCATTGAAAATATCTTATAATATAACGTAATATGCAGTGTATCATAGAAAATACCATATAATATATCGTAATATACAGTGTATCATTGAAAATACCTTATAATATAATGTAATATGCAGTGTATCATTGAAAAGATCTTATAATATAACGTAATATGCAGTGTATCATTGAAAACACCTTATAATATAACGTAATCTGCAGTGAATCATTCAAAACACCTTATAATATAACGTAATATGCAGTGTATCATTGAAAATACCTTATAATATATAGTAGTTTATCATTGAAAATACCTTATAATATATCGTAATATACAGTGTTTCATTGAAAATACCTTATAATATAACGTAATATGCGGTTTATCATTGAAAATACCTTATAATATATGGTAATTTGTAGTGTATCAATGAAAATAGCTTATAATATAACGGAATATGCAGTGTCGCATTGAAAATACCATATACTATATCGTAATATGCAGTTTATCATTGAAAATACCTTATAATATAACGTAATCTGCAGTGTATCATTCAAAACACCTTATAATATAACGTAATATGCAGTGTATCATTGAAAATACCTTATAATATATAGTAGTTTATCATTGAAAATACCTTATAATATATCGTAATATACAGTGTATCATTGAAAATACCTTATAATATAACGTAATATGCAGTGTATCATTGAAAATACCTTATAATATATCATAATATGCGGTTTATCATTGAAAATACCTTATAATATATGGTAATTTGTAGTGTATCAAGGAAAATAGCTTATAATATAACGGAATATGCAGTGTCGCATTGAAAATACCTTATAATATATGGTAATTTGTAGTGTATCAATGAAAATACCTTATAATATACCGTAATATGCAGTGTATCATTGAAAATACCTTATAATATAACGTAATATGCAGTGTATCATTGAAAATACCTTATAATATAACGTAATATGCAGTGTATCATTGAAAAGATCTTATAATATAACGTAATATGCAGTGTATCATTGAAAATACCTTATAATATAACGTAATATGTAGTGTATCATTGAAAATACCATATAATATATCATAATATGCGGTTTATCATTGAAAATACCTTATAATATATGGTATTTTGTAGTGTATCAATGAAAATAGCTTATAATATAACGGAATATGCTGTGTATCATTGAAAATATCTTATAATATAACGTAATATGCAGTGTATCATTGAAAATACCTTATAATATATAGTAGTTTATCATTGAAAATACCTTATAATATAACGTAATATGTAGTGTATCATTGAAATTACCTTATAATATATCATAATATGCGGTGTATCATTGAAAATACCTTATAATATATCATAATATGCGGTTTATCATTGAAAATACCTTATAATATATGGTAATTTGTAGTGTATCAATGAAAATAGCTTATAATATAACGGAATATGAAGTGTATCATTGAAAATATCTTATAATATAACGTAATATGCAGTGTATCATTGAAAATACCTTATAATATAACGTAATATGCAGTGTATCATTGAAAATACCTTATAATATAACGTAATATGTAGTGTATCATTGAAAATACCTTATAATATATCATAATATGCGGTTTATCATTGAAAATACCTTATAATATATGGTATTTTGTAGTGTATCAATGAAAATAGCTTATAATATAACGGAATATGCTGTGTATCATTGAAAATATCTTATAATATAACGTAATATGCAGTGTATCATTGAAAATACCTTATAATATATAGTAGTTTATCATTGAAAATACCTTATAATATAACGTAATATGTAGTGTATCATTGAAATTACCTTATAATATATCATAATATGCGGTTTATCATTGAAAATACCGTATAATATATGGTAATTTGTAGTGTATCAATGAAAATAGCTTATAATATAACGGAATATGCAGTGTATCATTGATAATACCTTATAATAATAAATTGTAGTGTATCAATGAAAATAGCTTACAATATAACGGAATATGCTGTGGATCATTGAAAATATCTTATAATATAACGTAATATGCAGTGTATCATTGAAAATACCTTATAATATAACATAATATGCAGTGTATCATTCAAAACACCTTATAATATAACGTAATATGCAGTGTATCATTGAAAATACCTTATAATATATAGTAGTTTATCATTGAAAATACCTTATAATATAACGTAATATGTAGTGTATCATTGAAAATACCTTATAATATATCATAATATGCGGTTTATCATTGAAAATACCTTATAATATATGGTATTTTGTAGTGTATCAATGAAAATAGCTTATAATATAACGGAATATGCAGTGTATCATTGAAAATACCTTATCATATAACGTAATATGCAGTGTATCATTGAAAATACCTTATAATATAACATAATATGCATAGTATCATTGAAAATACCTTATAATATATGGTATTTTGTAGTGTATCAATGAAAATAGCTTACAATATAACGGAATATGCAGTGTATCATTGAAAATATCTTATAATATAACGTAATATGCAATGTATCATTGAAAATACCTTATAATATATAGTAGTTTACCATTGAAAATACCTTCTAATATAACGTAATATGCAGTGTATCATTGAAAATACCTTATAATATATAGTAGTTTACCATTGAAAATACCTTATAATATAACGTAATATGCAGTGTATCATTGAAAATACCTTATAATATATAGTAGTTTATCATTGAAAATACCTTATAATATAACGTAATATGTAGTGTATCATTGAAAATACCTTATAATATATCATAATATGCGGTTTATCATTGAAAATACCTTATAATATATGGTATTTTGTAGTGTATCAATGAAAATAGCTTATAATATAACGGAATATGCAGTGTATCATTGAAAATACCTTATCATATAACGTAATATGCAGTGTATCATTGAAAATACCTTATAATATAACATAATATGCATAGTATCATTGAAAATACCTTATAATATATGGTATTTTGTAGTGTATCAATGAAAATAGCTTACAATATAACGGAATATGCTGTGGATCATTGAAAATATCTTATAATATAACGTAATATGCAATGTATCATTGAAAATACCTTATAATATATAGTAGTTTACCATTGAAAATACCTTCTAATATAACGTAATATGCAGTGTATCATTGAAAATACCTTATAATATATAGTAGTTTACCATTGAAAATACCTTATAATATAACGTAATATGCAGTGTATCATTGAAAATACCTTATAATATAACGTAATATGCAGTGTATCTTTGAAAATACCATATAATATAACGTAATATGCAGTGTATCATTGAAAATACCTTATAATATAACGTAATATGCAGTGTATCTTTGAAAATACCATATAATATAACGTAATATGCAGTGTATCATAGAAAATACCATATAATATATCGTAATATGCAGTGTATCATTGAAAATACCTTATAATATAACGTAATATGCAGTGTATCGCTGAAAATATCTTATAATATAACGTAATATGCAGTGTATCATTGAAAATACCTTATAATATATAGTAGTTTACCATTGAAAATACCTTAAAATATAACGTAATATGCCGTGTATCATTGAAAATACCTTATAATATAACATAATATACAGTGTATTATTGAAAATACCTTATAATATAACATAATATACAGTGTATTATTGAAAATACCTTATAATATAACGTAATATGCAGTGTATCATTGAAAATACCTTATAATATAACATAATATGCATAGTATCATTGAAAATACCTTATAATATAACATAATATGCATAGTATCATTGAAAATACCTTATAATATATGGTAATTTGTAGTGTATCAATGAAAATAGCTTATAATATAACGGAATATGCAGTGTATCATTGAAAATAACTTATAATATATCATAATATGCGGTTTATCATTGAAAATACCTTATAATATATGGTATTTTGTAGTGTATCAATGAAAATAGCTTATAATATAACGGAATATGCAGTGTATCATTGAAAATAACTTATAATATATCATAATATGCGGTTTATCATTGAAAATACCTTATAATATATGGTATTTTGTAGTGTATCAATGAAAATAGCTTATAATATAACGGAATATGCTGTGTATCATTGAAAATATCTTATAATATAACGTAATATGCAGTGTATCATTGAAAATACCTTATAATATATAGTAGTTTATCATTGAAAATACCTTATAATATAACGTAATATGTAGTGTATCATTGAAATTACCTTATAATATATCATAATATGCGGTGTATCATTGAAAATACCTTATAATATATCATAATATGCGGTTTATCATTGAAAATACCTTATAATATATGGTATTTTGTAGTGTATCAATGAAAATAGCTTACAATATAACGGAATATGCTGTGGATCATTGAAAATATCTTATAATATAACGTAATATGCAATGTATCATTGAAAATACCTTATAATATATAGTAGTTTATCATTGAAAATACCTTATAATATATCGTAATATACAGTGTATCATTGAAAATACCTTATAATATAACGTAATATGCAGTGTATCATTGAAAATACCTTATAATATATCATAATATGCGGTTTATCATTGAAAATACCTTATAATATATGGTAATTTGTAGTGTATCAATGAAAATAGCTTATAATATAACGGAATATGCAGTGTCGCATTGAAAATACCTTATAATATATGGTAATTTGTAGTGTATCAATGAAAATACCTTATAATATACCGTAATATGCAGTGTATCATTGAAAATACCTTATAATATAACGTAATATGCAGTGTATCATTGAAAATACCTTATAATATAACGTAATATGCAGTGTATCATTGAAAAGATCTTATAATATAACGTAATATGCAGTGTATCATTGAAAATACCTTATAATATAACGTAATATGTAGTGTATCATTGAAAATACCATATAATATATCATAATATGCGGTTTATCATTGAAAATACCTTATAATATATGGTATTTTGTAGTGTATCAATGAAAATAGCTTATAATATAACGGAATATGCTGTGTATCATTGAAAATATCTTATAATATAACGTAATATGCAGTGTATCATTGAAAATACCTTATAATATATAGTAGTTTATCATTGAAAATACCTTATAATATAACGTAATATGTAGTGTATCATTGAAATTACCTTATAATATATCATAATATGCGGTGTATCATTGAAAATACCTTATAATATATCATAATATGCGGTTTATCATTGAAAATACCTTATAATATATGGTAATTTGTAGTGTATCAATGAAAATAGCTTATAATATAACGGAATATGAAGTGTATCATTGAAAATATCTTATAATATAACGTAATATGCAGTGTATCATTGAAAATACCTTATAATATAACGTAATATGCAGTGTATCATTGAAAATACCTTATAATATAACGTAATATGTAGTGTATCATTGAAAATACCTTATAATATATCATAATATGCGGTTTATCATTGAAAATACCTTATAATATATGGTATTTTGTAGTGTATCAATGAAAATAGCTTATAATATAACGGAATATGCTGTGTATCATTGAAAATATCTTATAATATAACGTAATATGCAGTGTATCATTGAAAATACCTTATAATATATAGTAGTTTATCATTGAAAATACCTTATAATATAACGTAATATGTAGTGTATCATTGAAATTACCTTATAATATATCATAATATGCGGTTTATCATTGAAAATACCGTATAATATATGGTAATTTGTAGTGTATCAATGAAAATAGCTTATAATATAACGGAATATGCAGTGTATCATTGATAATACCTTATAATATAACGTAATGTGCAGTGTATCATTGAAAATAACATATAATATAACGTAATGTGCAGTGTATCATTGAAAATACCATATAATATATCGTAATATGCAGTGTATCATTCAAAATACCTTATAATATATAGCAGTTTACCATTGAAAATACCTTATAATATAACGTAATATGCAGTGTATCATTGAAAACACCTTATAATATAACGTAATATGCAGTGTATCATTGAAAATACCTTATAATATAACGTAATATGCAGTGTATCATTGAAAATACCTTATAATATAACGTAATATGTAGTGTATCATTGAAAATACCTTATAATATATCATAATATGCGGTTTATCATTGAAAATACCTTATAATATATGGTATTTTGTAGTGTATCAATGAAAATAGCTTATAATATAACGGAATATGCTGTGTATCATTGAAAATATCTTATAATATAACGTAATATGCAGTGTATCATTGAAAATACCTTATAATATATAGTAGTTTATCATTGAAAATACCTTGTAATATAACGTAATATGTAGTGTATCATTGATAATACCTTATAATATAACGTAATGTGCAGTGTATCATTGAAAATACCTTATAATATAACATAATATGCATAGTATCATTGAAAATACCTTATAATATATGGTATTTTGTAGTGTATCAATGAAAATAGCTTACAATATAACGGAATATGCTGTGGATCATTGAAAATATCTTATAATATAACGTAATATGCAGTGTATCATTGAAAATACCTTATAATATAACATAATATGCAGTGTATCATTCAAAACACCTTATAATATAACGTAATATGCAGTGTATCATTGAAAATACCTTATAATATATAGTAGTTTATCATTGAAAATACCTTATAATATAACGTTATATGTAGTGTATCATTGAAATTACCTTATAATATATCATAATATGCGGTTTATCATTGAAAATACCGTATAATATATGGTAATTTGTAGTGTATCAATGAAAATAGCTTATAATATAACGGAATATGCAGTGTATCATTGATAATACCTTATAATATAACGTAATGTGCAGTGTATCATTGAAAATAACTTATAATATAACGTAATGTGCAGTGTATCATTGAAAATACCATATAATATATCGTAATATGCAGTGTATCATTCAAAATACCTTATAATATATAGTAGTTTACCATTGAAAATACCTTATAATATAACGTAATATGCAGTGTATCACTGAAAACACCTTATAATATAAGGTAATATGCAGTGTATCATTGAAAATACCTTATAATATAGCGTAATTTGCAGTGTATCATTGAAAATACCTTATAATATAACGTAATATGCAGTGTATCTTTGAAAATACCATATAATATAACGTAATATGCAGTGTATCATAGAAAATACCATATAATATATCGTAATATGCAGTGTATCATTGAAAATACCTTATAATATAACGTAATATGCAGTGTATCGCTGAAAATATCTTATAATATAACGTAATATGCAGTGTATCATTGAAAATACCTTATAATATATAGTAGTTTACCATTGAAAATACCTTATAATATAACGTAATATGCAGTGTATCATTGAAAACACCTTATAATATAACGTAATATGCAGTGTATCATTGAAAATACCTTATAATATAACGTAATATGTAGTGTATCATTGAAAATACATTATAATATATCATAATATGCGGTTTATCATTGAAAATACCTTATAATATATGGTATTTTGTAGTGTATCAATGAAAATAGCTTATAATATAACGGAATATGCTGTGTATCATTGAAAATATCTTATAATATAACGTAATATGCAGTGTATCATTGAAAATACCTTATAATATATAGTAGTTTATCATTGAAAATACCTTATAATATAACGTTATATGTAGTGTATCATTGAAATTACCTTATAATATATCATAATGTGCGGTTTATCATTGAAAATACCGTATAATATATGGTAATTTGTAGTGTATCAATGAAAATAGCTTATAATATAACGGAATATGCAGTGTATCATTGATAATACCTTATAATATAACGTAATGTGCAGTGTATCATTGAAAATAACTTATAATATAACGTAATGTGCAGTGTATCATTGAAAATACCATATAATATATCGTAATATGCAGTGTATCATTCAAAATACCTTATAATATATAGTAGTTTACCATTGAAAATACCTTATAATATAACGTAATATGCAGTGTATCATTGAAAACACCTTATAATATAAGGTAATATGCAGTGTATCATTGAAAATACCTTATAATATAGCGTAATTTGCAGTGTATCATTGAAAATACCTTATAATATATCGTAATATGCAGTGTATCTTTGAAAATACCATATAATATAACGTAATATGCAGTGTATCATAGAAAATACCATATAATATATCGTAATATGCAGTGTATCGCTGAAAATATCTTATAATATAACGTAATATGCAGTGTATCATTGAAAATACCTTATAATATATAGTAGTTTACCATTGAAAATACCTTATAATATAACGTAATATGCAGTGTATCATTGAAAACACCTTATAATATAACGTAATATGCAGTGTATCATTGAAAATACCTTATAATATAACGGAATATGCAGTGTATCATTGAAAATACCTTATCATATAACGTAATATGCAGTGTATCATTGAAAATACCTTATAATATAACATAATATGCATAGTATCATTGAAAATACCTTATAATATATGGTATTTTGTAGTGTATCAATGAAAATAGCTTACAATATAACGGAATATGCTGTGGATCATTGAAAATATCTTATAATATAACGTAATATGCAATGTATCATTGAAAATACCTTATAATATATAGTAGTTTACCATTGAAAATACCTTCTAATATAACGTAATATGCAGTGTATCATTGAAAATACCTTATAATATATAGTAGTTTACCATTGAAAATACCTTATAATATAACGTAATATGCAGTGTATCATTGAAAATACCTTATAATATAACGTAATATGCAGTGTATCTTTGAAAATACCATATAATATAACGTAATATGCAGTGTATCATTGAAAATACCTTATAATATAACGTAATATGCAGTGTATCTTTGAAAATACCATATAATATAACGTAATATGCAGTGTATCATAGAAAATACCATATAATATATCGTAATATGCAGTGTATCATTGAAAATACCTTATAATATAACGTAATATGCAGTGTATCGCTGAAAATATCTTATAATATAACGTAATATGCAGTGTATCATTGAAAATACCTTATAATATATAGTAGTTTACCATTGAAAATACCTTAAAATATAACGTAATATGCAGTGTATCATTGAAAATACCTTATAATATAACATA
The DNA here is from genome assembly GCA_916610255.1 of Lasioglossum lativentre. Lineage (NCBI taxonomy): Eukaryota > Metazoa > Arthropoda > Insecta > Hymenoptera > Halictidae > Lasioglossum > Lasioglossum lativentre. Next base: position 743,540 of record CAKAJI010000980.1, on the reverse strand, counting down.
ATATACAGTGTATTATTGAAAATACCTTATAATATAACATAATATACAGTGTATTATTGAAAATACCTTATAATATAACGTAATATGCAGTGTATCATTGAAAATACCTTATAATATAACATAATATGCATAGTATCATTGAAAATACCTTATAATATAACATAATATGCATAGTATCATTGAAAATACCTTATAATATATGGTAATTTGTAGTGTATCAATGAAAATAGCTTATAATATAACGGAATATGCAGTGTATCATTGAAAATAACTTATAATATAACATAATATGCATAGTATCATTGAAAATACCTTATAATATATCGTAATATGCAGTGTATCATTGAAAATACCTTATAATATAACGTAATATGCAGTGTATCGCTGAAAATATCTTATAATATAACGTAATATGCAGTGTATCATTGAAAATACCTTATAATATATAGTAGTTTACCATTGAAAATACCTTAAAATATAACGTAATATGCAGTGTATCATTGAAAATACCTTATAATATAACATAATATACAGTGTATTATTGAAAATACCTTATAATATAACATAATATACAGTGTATTATTGAAAATACCTTATAATATAACGTAATATGCAGTGTATCATTGAAAATACCTTATAATATAACATAATATGCATAGTATCATTGAAAATACCTTATAATATAACATAATATGCATAGTATCATTGAAAATACCTTATAATATATGGTAATTTGTAGTGTATCAATGAAAATAGCTTATAATATAACGGAATATGCAGTGTATCATTGAAAATAACTTATAATATATCATAATATGCGGTTTATCATTGAAAATACCTTATAATATATGGTATTTTGTAGTGTATCAATGAAAATAGCTTATAATATAACGGAATATGCAGTGTATCATTGAAAATAACTTATAATATATCATAATATGCGGTTTATCATTGAAAATACCTTATAATATATGGTATTTTGTAGTGTATCAATGAAAATAGCTTATAATATAACGGAATATGCTGTGTATCATTGAAAATATCTTATAATATAACGTAATATGCAGTGTATCATTGAAAATACCTTATAATATATAGTAGTTTATCATTGAAAATACCTTATAATATAACGTAATATGTAGTGTATCATTGAAATTACCTTATAATATATCATAATATGCGGTGTATCATTGAAAATACCTTATAATATATCATAATATGCGGTTTATCATTGAAAATACCTTATAATATATGGTAATTTGTAGTGTATCAATGAAAATAGCTTATAATATAACGGAATATGAAGTGTATCATTGAAAATATCTTATAATATAACGTAATATGCAGTGTATCATTGAAAATACCTTATAATATAACGTAATATGCAGTGTATCATTGAAAATATCTTATAATATAACGTAATATGCAGTGTATCATTGAAAATACCTTATAATATATAGTAGTTTATCATTGAAAATACCTTATAATATAACGTAATATGTAGTGTATCATTGAAATTACTTTATAATATATCATAATATGCGGTTTATCATTGAAAATACCGTATAATATATGGTAATTTGTAGTGTATCAATGAAAATAGCTTATAATATAACGTAATATGCAGTGTATCATTGAAAATACCTTATAATATAGCGTAATATGCAGTGTATCTTTGAAAATACCTTATAATATAACGTAATATGCAGTGTATCATTGAAAATACCTTATAATATATAGTAGTTTACCATTGAAAATACCTTATAATATAACGTAATATGCAGTGTATCATTGAAAATACCTTATAATATAACGTAATATGCAGTGTATCTTTGAAAATACCATATAATATAACGTAATATGCAGTGTATCATAGAAAATACCATATAATATATCGTAATATGCAGTGTATCATTGAAAATACCTTATAATATAACGTAATATGCAGTGTATCGCTGAAAATATCTTATAATATAACGTAATATGCAGTGTATCATTGAAAATACCTTATAATATATAGTAGTTTATCATTGAAAATACCTTATAATATAACGTAATATGCAGTGTATCATTGAAAATATCTTATAATATAACGTAATATGCGGTGTATCATTGAAAATACCTTATAATATATCATAATATGCGGTTTATCATTGAAAATACCGTATAATATATGGTAATTTGTAGTGTATCAATGAAAATAGCTTATAATATAACGGAATATGCAGTGTATCATTGATAATACCTTATAATATAACGTAATGTGCAGTGTATCATTGAAAATAACATATAATATAACGTAATGTGCAGTGTATCATTGAAAATACCATATAATATATCGTAATATGCAGTGTATCATTCAAAATACCTTATAATATATAGCAGTTTACCATTGAAAATACCTTATAATATAACGTAATATGCAGTGTATCATTGAAAACACCTTATAATATAACGTAATATGCAGTGTATCATTGAAAATACCTTATAATATAACGTAATATGCAGTGTATCATTGAAAATACCTTATAATATAACGTAATATGTAGTGTATCATTGAAAATACCTTATAATATATCATAATATGCGATTTATCATTGAAAATACCTTATAATATATGGTATTTTGTAGTGTATCAATGAAAATAGCTTATAATATAACGGAATATGCTGTGTATCATTGAAAATATCTTATAATATAACGTAATATGCAGTGTATCATTGAAAATACCTTATAATATATAGTAGTTTATCATTGAAAATACCTTATAATATAACGTAATATGTAGTGTATCATTGAAATTACCTTATAATATATCATAATATGCGGTGTATCATTGAAAATACCTTATAATATATCATAATATGCGGTTTATCATTGAAAATACGTTATAATATATGGTAATTTGTAGTGTATCAATGAAAATAGCTTATAATATAACGGAATATGAAGTGTATCATTGAAAATATCTTATAATATAACGTAATATGCAGTGTATCATTGAAAATACCTTATAATATAACGTAATATGCAGTGTATCATTGAAAATACCTTATAATATAACGTAATATGTAGTGTATCATTGAAAATACCTTATAATATATCATAATATGCGGTTTATCATTGAAAATACCTTATAATATATGGTATTTTGTAGTGTATCAATGAAAATAGCTTATAATATAACGGAATATGCTGTGTATCATTGAAAATACCTTATAATATATAGTAGTTTATCATTGAAAATACCTTATAATATAACGTAATATGTAGTGTATCATTGAAAATACCTTATAATATATCATAATATGCGGTTTATCATTGAAAATACCGTATAATATATGGTAATTTGTAGTGTATCAATGAAAATAGCTTATAATATAACGGAATATGCAGTGTATCATTGATAATACCTTATAATATAACGTAATGTGCAGTGTATCATTGAAAATAACATATAATATAACGTAATGTGCAGTGTATCATTGAAAATACCATATAATATATCGTAATATGCAGTGTATCATTCAAAATACCTTATAATATATAGCAGTTTACCATTGAAAATACCTTATAATATAACGTAATATGCAGTGTATCATTGAAAACACCTTATAATATAACGTAATATGCAGTGTATCATTGAAAATACCTTATAATATAACGTAATATGCAGTGTATCATTGAAAATACCTTATAATATAACGTAATATGTAGTGTATCATTGAAAATACCTTATAATATATCATAATATGCGATTTATCATTGAAAATACCTTATAATATATGGTATTTTGTAGTGTATCAATGAAAATAGCTTATAATATAACGGAATATGCTGTGTATCATTGAAAATATCTTATAATATAACGTAATATGCAGTGTATCATTGAAAATACCTTATAATATATAGTAGTTTATCATTGAAAATACCTTATAATATAACGTAATATGTAGTGTATCATTGAAATTACCTTATAATATATCATAATATGCGGTGTATCATTGAAAATACCTTATAATATATCATAATATGCGGTTTATCATTGAAAATACGTTATAATATATGGTAATTTGTAGTGTATCAATGAAAATAGCTTATAATATAACGGAATATGAAGTGTATCATTGAAAATATCTTATAATATAACGTAATATGCAGTGTATCATTGAAAATACCTTATAATATAACGTAATATGCAGTGTATCATTGAAAATACCTTATAATATAACGTAATATGTAGTGTATCATTGAAAATACCTTATAATATATCATAATATGCGGTTTATCATTGAAAATACCTTATAATATATGGTATTTTGTAGTGTATCAATGAAAATAGCTTATAATATAACGTAATATGCTGTGTATCATTGAAAATATCTTATAATATAACGTAATATGCAGTGTATCATTGAAAATACCTTATAATATATAGTAGTTTATCATTGAAAATACCTTATAATATAACGTAATATGTAGTGTATCATTGAAATTACCTTATAATATATCATAATATGCGGTTTATCATTGAAAATACCGTATAATATATGGTAATTTGTAGTGTATCAATGAAAATAGCTTATAATATAACGGAATATGCAGTGTATCATTGATAATACCTTATAATATAACGTAATGTGCAGTGTATCATTGAAAATAACATATAATATAACGTAATGTGCAGTGTGTCATTGAAAATACCATATAATATATCGTAATATGCAGTGTATCATTCAAAATACCTTATAATATATAGTAGTTTACCATTGAAAATACCTTATAATATAACGTAATATGCAGTGTATCATTGAAAATACCTTATAATATAACGTAATATGCAGTGTATCGCTGAAAATATCTTATAATATAACGTAATATGCAGTGTATCATTGAAAATACCTTATAATATATAGTAGTTTACCATTGAAAATACCTTATAATATAACGTAATATGCAGTGTATCATTGAAAATATCTTATAATATAACGTAATATGCAGTGTATCATTGAAAATACCTTATAATATATAGTAGTTTATCATTGAAAATACCTTATAATATAACGTAATATGTAGTGTATCATTGAAATTACCTTATAATATATCATAATATGCGGTTTATTATTGAAAATACCGTATAATATATGGTAATTTGTAGTGTATCAATGAAAATAGCTTATAATCTAACGGAATATGCTGTGTATCATTGAAAATATCTTATAATATAACGTAATATGCAGTGTATCATTGAAAATACCTTATAATATATAGTAGTTTATCATTGAAAATACCTTATAATATAACGTAATATGTAGTGTATCATTGAAATTACCTTATAATATATCATAATATGCGGTTTATCATTGAAAATACCGTATAATATATGGTAATTTGTAGTGTATCAATGAAAATAGCTTATAATATAACGGAATATGCAGTGTATCATTGATAATACCTTATAATATAACGTAATGTGCAGTGTATCATTGAAAATAACATATAATATAACGTAATGTGCAGTGTATCATTGAAAATACCATATAATATATCGTAATATGCAGTGTATCATTCAAAATACCTTATAATATATAGTAGTTTACCATTGAAAATACCTTATAATATAACGTAATATGCAGTGTATCATTGAAAATACCTTATAATATAACGTAATATGCAGTGTATCGCTGAAAATATCTTATAATATAACGTAATATGCAGTGTATCATTGAAAATACCTTATAATATATAGTAGTTTATCATTGAAAATAACTTATAATATAACGTAATATGCAGTGTATCATTGAAAATATCTTATAATATAACGTAATATGCAGTGTATCATTGAAAATACCTTATAATATATAGTAGTTTATCATTGAAAATACCTTATAATATAACGTAATATGTAGTGTATCATTGAAATTACCTTATAATATATCATAATATGCGGTTTATTATTGAAAATACCGTATAATATATGGTAATTTGTAGTGTATCAATGAAAATAGCTTATAATCTAACGGAATATGCAGTGTATCATTGAAAATAACTTATAATATATCATAATATGCGGTTTATCATTGAAAATACCTTATAATATATGGTATTTTGTAGTGTATCAATGAAAATAGCTTATAATATAACGGAATATGCTGTGTATCATTGAAAATATCTTGTAATATAACATAATATGCAGTGTAGCATTGAAAATACCTTATAATATAACGTAATATGCAGTGTATCATTGAAAATACCTTATAATATATGGTAATTTGTAGTGTATCAATGAAAATACCTTGTAATATAACGTAATATGCAGTGTATCATTGAAAATACCTTATAATATAACGTAATATGCAGTGTATCATTGAAAATACCTTATAATATAACGGAATATGCAGTGTATCATTGAAAATACCTTATCATATAACGTAATATGCAGTGTATCATTGAAAATACCTTATAATATAACATAATATGCATAGTATCATTGAAAATACCTTATAATATATGGTATTTTGTAGTGTATCAATGAAAATAGCTTACAATATAACGGAATATGCTGTGGATCATTGAAAATATCTTATAATATAACGTAATATGCAGTGTATCATTGAAAATACCTTATAATATATAGTAGTTTATCATTGAAAATACCTTATAATATAACGTAATATGCAGTGTATCATTGAAAATACCTTATAATATAACATAATATGCAGTGTATCATTCAAAACACCTTATAATATAACGTAATATGCAGTGTATCATTGAAAATACCTTATAATATATAGTAGTTTATCATTGAAAATACCTTATAATATAACGTAATATGTAGTGTATCATTGAAAATACCTTATAATATATCATAATATGCGGTTTATCATTGAAAATACCTTATAATATATGGTATTTTGTAGTGTATCAATGAAAATAGCTTATAATATAACGGAATATGCTGTGTATCATTGAAAATATCTTATAATATAACGTAATATGCAGTGTAATATTGAAAATACCTTATAATATATAGTAGTTTATCATTGAAAATACCTTATAATATAACGTTATATGTAGTGTATCATTGAAATTACCTTATAATATATCATAATATGCGGTTTATCATTGAAAATACCGTATAATATATGGTAATTTGTAGTGTATCAATGAAAATAGCTTATAATATAACGGAATATGCAGTGTATCATTGATAATACCTTATAATATAACGTAATGTGCAGTGTATCATTGAAAATAACTTATAATATAACGTAATGTGCAGTGTATCATTGAAAATACCATATAATATATCGTAATATGCAGTGTATCATTCAAAATACCTTATAATATATAGTAGTTTACCATTGAAAATACCTTATAATATAACGTAATATGCAGTGTATCACTGAAAACACCTTATAATATAAGGTAATATGCAGTGTATCATTGAAAATACCTTATAATATAGCGTAATTTGCAGTGTATCATTGAAAATACCTTATAATATAACGTAATATGCAGTGTATCTTTGAAAATACCATATAATATAACGTAATATGCAGTGTATCATAGAAAATACCATATAATATATCGTAATATGCAGTGTATCATTGAAAATATCTTATAATATAACGTAATATGCAGTGTATCATTGAAAATACCTTATAATATATAGTAGTTTATCATTGAAAATACCTTATAATATAACGTAATATGTAGTGTATCATTGAAATTACCTTATAATATATCATAATATGCGGTTTATCATTGAAAATACCTTATAATATATGGTATTTTGTAGTGTATCAATGAAAATAGCTTATAATATAACGGAATATGCTGTGTATCATTGAAAATATCTTATAATATAACGTAATATGCAGTGTATCATTGAAAATACCTTATAATATATAGTAGTTTATCATTGAAAATACCTTATAATATAACGTAATATGTAGTGTATCATTGAAATTACCTTATAATATATCATAATATGCGGTGTATCATTGAAAATACCTTATAATATATCATAATATGCGGTTTATCATTGAAAATACCTTATAATATATGGTAATTTGTAGTGTATCAATGAAAATAGCTTATAATATAACGGAATATGCTGTGTATCATTGAAAATATCTTATAATATAACGTAATATGCAGTGTATCATTGAAAATACCTTATAATATATAGTAGTTTATCATTGAAAATACCTTATAATATAACGTAATATGTAGTGTATCATTGAAATTACCTTATAATATATCATAATATGCGGTTTATCATTGAAAATACCGTATAATATATGGTAATTTGTAGTGTATCAATGAAAATAGCTTATAATATAACGGAATATGCAGTGTATCATTGATAATACCTTATAATATAACGTAATGTGCAGTGTATCATTGAAAATAATATATAATATAACGTAATGTGCAGTGTATCATTGAAAATACCATATAATATATCGTAATATGCAGTGTATCATTCAAAATACCTTATAATATATAGTAGTTTACCATTGAAAATACCTTATAATATAACGTAATATGCAGTGTATCATTGAAAACACCTTATAATATATCGTAATATGCAGTGTATCATTGAAAATACCTTATAATATCGCGTAATATGCAGTGTATCTTTGAAAATACCTTATAATATAACGTAATATGCAGTGTATCATTGAAAATACCTTATAATATATAGTAGTTTACCATTGAAAATACCTTATAATATAACGTAATATGCAGTGTATCATTGAAAATACCTTATAATATAACGTAATATGCAGTGTATCTTTGAAAATACCATATAATATAACGTAATATGCAGTGTATCATAGAAAATACCATATAATATATCGTAATATGCAGTGTATCATTGAAAATACCTTATAATATAACGTAATATGCAGTGTATCGCTGAAAATATCTTATAATATAACGTAATATGCAGTGTATCATTGAAAATACCTTATAATATATAGTAGTTTACCATTCAAAATACCTTATAATATAACGTAATATGCAGTGTATCATTGAAAATACCTTATAATATAACGTAATATGCAGTGTATCATTGAAAATACCTTATAATATATAGTAGTTTATCATTGAAAATACCTTATAATATAACGTAATATGTAGTGTATCATTGAAATTACCTTATAATATATCATAATATGCGGTTTATCATTGAAAATACCGTATAATATATGGTAATTTGTAGTGTATCAATGAAAATAGCTTATAATATAACGGAATATGCAGTGTATCATTGAAAATAACTTATAATATATCATAATATGCGGTTTATCATTGAAAATACCTTATAATATATGGTATTTTGTAGTGTATCAATGAAAATAGCTTATAATATAACGGAATATGCTGTGTATCATTGAAAATATCTTGTAATATAACATAATATGCAGTGTAGCATTGAAAATACCTTATGATATAACGTAATATGCAGTGTATCATTGAAAATACCTTATAATATATGGTAATTTGTAGTGTATCAATGAAAATACCTTGTAATATAACGTAATATGCAGTGTATCATTGAAAATACCTTATAATATAACGTAATATGCAGTGTATCATTGAAAATACCTTATAATATAACGGAATATGCAGTGTATCATTGAAAATACCTTATCATATAACGTAATATGCAGTGTATCATTGAAAATACCTTATAATATAACATAATATGCATAGTATCATTGAAAATACCTTATAATATATGGTATTTTGTAGTGTATCAATGAAAATAGCTTACAATATAACGGAATATGCTGTGGATCATTGAAAATATCTTATAATATAACGAAATATGCAGTGTATCATTGAAAATACCTTATAATATATAGTAGTTTACCATTGAAAATACCTTATAATATAACGTAATATGCAGTGTATCATTGAAAATACCTTATAATATAACATAATATGCAGTGTATCATTCAAAACACCTTATAATATAACGTAATATGCAGTGTATCATTGAAAATACCTTATAATATATAGTAGTTTATCATTGAAAATACCTTATAATATAACGTAATATGTAGTGTATCATTGAAAATACCTTATAATATATCATAATATGCGGTTTATCATTGAAAATACCTTATAATATATGGTATTTTGTAGTGTATCAATGAAAATAGCTTATAATATAACGGAATATGCTGTGTATCATTGAAAATATCTTATAATATAACGTAATATGCAGTGTATCATTGAAAATACCTTATAATATATAGTAGTTTATCATTGAAAATACCTTATAATATAACGTTATATGTAGTGTATCATTGAAATTACCTTATAATATATCATAATATGCGGTTTATCATTGAAAATACCGTATAATATATGGTAATTTGTAGTGTATCATAGAAAATACCATATAATATATCGTAATATGCAGTGTATCATTGAAAATACCTTATAATATAACGTAATATGCAGTGTATCGCTGAAAATATCTTATAATATAACGTAATATGCAGTGTATCATTGAAAATACCTTATAATATATAGTAGTTTACCATTGAAAATACCTTAAAATATAACGTAATATGCAGTGTATCATTGAAAATACCTTATAATATAACATAATATACAGTGTATTATTGAAAATACCTTATAATATAACGTAATATGCAGTGTATCATTGAAAATACCTTATAATATAACATAATATGCATAGTATCATTGAAAATACCTTATAATATAACATAATATGCATAGTATCATTGAAAATACCTTATAATATATGGTAATTTGTAGTGTATCAATGAAAATAGCTTATAATATAACGGAATATGCAGTGTATCATTGAAAATAACTTATAATATATCATAATATGCGGTTTATCATTGAAAATACCTTATAATATATGGTATTTTGTAGTGTATCAATGAAAATAGCTTATAATATAACGGAATATGCAGTGTATCATTGAAAATAACTTATAATATATCATAATATGCGGTTTATCATTGAAAATACCTTATAATATATGGTATTTTGTAGTGTATCAATGAAAATAGCTTATAATATAACGGAATATGCTGTGTATCATTGAAAATATCTTATAATATAACGTAATATGCAGTGTAGCATTGAAAATACCTTATGATATAACGTAATATGCAGTGTATCATTGAAAATACCTTATAATATATAGTAGTTTATCATTGAAAATACCTTATAATATAACGTAATATGTAGTGTATCATTGAAATTACCTTATAATATATCATAATATGCGGTTTATCATTGAAAATACCGTATAATATATGGTAATTTGTAGTGTATCAATGAAAATAGCTTATAATATAACGGAATATGCAGTGTATCATTGATAATACCTTATAATATAACGTAATGTGCAGTGTATCATTGAAAATAATATATAATATAACGTAATGTGCAGTGTATCATTGAAAATACCATATAATATATCGTAATATGCAGTGTATCATTCAAAATACCTTATAATATATAGTAGTTTACCATTGAAAATACCTTATAATATAACGTAATATGCAGTGTATCATTGAAAACACCTTATAATATATCGTAATATGCAGTGTATCATTGAAAATACCTTATAATATCGCGTAATATGCAGTGTATCTTTGAAAATACCTTATAATATAACGTAATATGCAGTGTATCATTGAAAATACCTTATAATATATAGTAGTTTACCATTGAAAATACCTTATAATATAACGTAATATGCAGTGTATCATTGAAAATACCTTATAATATAACGTAATATGCAGTGTATCTTTGAAAATACCATATAATATAACGTAATATGCAGTGTATCATAGAAAATACCATATAATATATCGTAATATGCAGTGTATCATTGAAAATACCTTATAATATAACGTAATATGCAGTGTATCGCTGAAAATATCTTATAATATAACGTAATATGCAGTGTATCATTGAAAATACCTTATAATATATAGTAGTTTACCATTCAAAATACCTTATAATATAACGTAATATGCAGTGTATCATTGAAAATATCTTATAATATAACGTAATATGCAGTGTATCATTGAAAATACCTTATAATATATAGTAGTTTATCATTGAAAATACCTTATAATATAACGTAATATGTAGTGTATCATTGAAATTACCTTATAATATATCATAATATGCGGTTTATCATTGAAAATACCGTATAATATATGGTAATTTGTAGTGTATCAATGAAAATAGCTTATAATATAACGGAATATGCAGTGTATCATTGAAAATAACTTATAATATATCATAATATGCGGTTTATCATTGAAAATACCTTATAATATATGGTATTTTGTAGTGTATCAATGAAAATAGCTTATAATATAACGGAATATGCTGTGTATCATTGAAAATATCTTGTAATATAACATAATATGCAGTGTAGCATTGAAAATACCTTATGATATAACGTAATATGCAGTGTATCATTGAAAATACCTTATAATATATGGTAATTTGTAGTGTATCAATGAAAATACCTTATAATATAACGTAATATGCAGTGTATCATTGAAAATACCTTATAATATAACGTAATATGCAGTGTATCATTGAAAATACCTTATAATATAACGGAATATGCAGTGTATCATTGAAAATACCTTATCATATAACGTAATATGCAGTGTATCATTGAAAATACCTTATAATATAACATAATATGCATAGTATCATTGAAAATACCTTATAATATATGGTATTTTGTAGTGTATCAATGAAAATAGCTTACAATATAACGGAATATGCTGTGGATCATTGAAAATATCTTATAATATAACGAAATATGCAGTGTATCATTGAAAATACCTTATAATATATAGTAGTTTACCATTGAAAATACCTTATAATATAACGTAATATGCAGTGTATCATTGAAAATACCTTATAATATAACATAATATGCAGTGTATCATTCAAAACACCTTATAATATAACGTAATATGCAGTGTATCATTGAAAATACCTTATAATATATAGTAGTTTATCATTGAAAATACCTTATAATATAACGTAATATGTAGTGTATCATTGAAAATACCTTATAATATATCATAATATGCGGTTTATCATTGAAAATACCTTATAATATATGGTATTTTGTAGTGTATCAATGAAAATAGCTTATAATATAACGGAATATGCTGTGTATCATTGAAAATATCTTATAATATAACGTAATATGCAGTGTATCATTGAAAATACCTTATAATATATAGTAGTTTATCATTGAAAATACCTTATAATATAACGTTATATGTAGTGTATCATTGAAATTACCTTATAATATATCATAATATGCGGTTTATCATTGAAAATACCGTATAATATATGGTAATTTGTAGTGTATCAATGAAAATAGCTTATAATATAACGGAATATGCAGTGTATCATTGATAATACCTTATAATATAACGTAATGTGCAGTGTATCATTGAAAATAACTTATAATATAACGTAATGTGCAGTGTATCATTGAAAATACCATATAATATATCGTAATATGCAGTGTATCATTCAAAATACCTTATAATATATAGTAGTTTACCATTGAAAATACCTTATAATATAACGTAATATGCAGTGTATCATTGAAAACACCTTATAATATAACGTAATATGCAGTGTATCATTGAAAATACCTTATAATATAGCGTAATTTGCAGTGTATCTTTGAAAATACCTTATAATATAACGTAATATGCAGTGTATCATTGAAAATACCTTATAATATATAGTAGTTTACCATTGAAAATACCTTATAATATAACGTAATATGCAGTGTATCATTGAAAATACCTTATAATATAACGTAATATGCAGTGTATCTTTGAAAATACCATATAATATAACGTAATATGCAGTGTATCATAGAAAATACCATATAATATATCGTAATATGCAGTGTATCATTGAAAATACCTTATAATATAACGTAATATGCAGTGTATCGCTGAAAATATCTTATAATATAACGTAATATGCAGTGTATCATTGAAAATACCTTATAATATATAGTAGTTTACCATTGAAAATACCTTATAATATAACGTAATATGCAGTGTATCATTGAAAATACCTTATAATATAACGTAATATACAGTGTATTATTGAAAATACCTTATAATATAACGTAATATGCAGTGTATCATTGAAAATACCTTATAATATAACATAATATGCATAGTATCATTGAAAATACCTTATAATATAACATAATATGCATAGTATCATTGAAAATACCTTATAATATATGGTAATTTGTAGTGTATCAATGAAAATAGCTTATAATATAACGGAATATGCAGTGTATCATTGAAAATAACTTATAATATATCATAATATGCGGTTTATCATTGAAAATACCTTATAATATATGGTATTTTGTAGTGTATCAATGAAAATAGCTTATAATATAACGGAATATGCAGTGTATCATTGAAAATAACTTATAATATATCATAATATGCGGTTTATCATTGAAAATACCTTATAATATATGGTATTTTGTAGTGTATCAATGAAAATAGCTTATAATATAACGGAATATGCTGTGTATCATTGAAAATATCTTGTAATATAACATAATATGCAGTGTAGCATTGAAAATACCTTATGATATAACGTAATATGCAGTGTATCATTGAAAATACCTTATAATATATGGTAATTTGTAGGGTATCAATGAAAATACCTTGTAATATAACGTAATATGCAGTGTATCATTGAAAATACCTTATAATATAACGTAATATGCAGTGTATCATTGAAAATACCTTATAATATAACGGAATATGCAGTGTATCATTGAAAATACCTTATCATATAACGTAATATGCAGTGTATCATTGAAAATACCTTATAATATAACATAATATGCATAGTATCATTGAAAATACCTTATAATATATGGTATTTTGTAGTGTATCAATGAAAATAGCTTATAATATAACGGAATATGCTGTGGATCATTGAAAATATCTTATAATATAACGTAATATGCAGTGTATCATTGAAAATACCTTATAATATATAGTAGTTTACCATTGAAAATACCTTATAATATAACGTAATGTGCAGTGTATCATTGAAAATACATTATTATATGTGGTAATTTGTAGTGTATCAATGAAAATAGCTTATAATATAACGGAATATGCAGTGTATCATTGAAAATAACTTATAATATATCATAATATGCGGTTTATCATTGAAAATACCTTATAATATATGGTATTTTGTAGTGTATCAATGAAAATAGCTTATAATATAACGGAATATGCTGTGTATCTTTGAAAATATCTTGTAATATAACATAATATGCAGTGTAGCATTGAAAATACCTTATGATATAACGTAATATGCAGTGTATCATTGAAAATACCATATAATATATCGTAATATACAGTGTATCATTGAAAATACCTTATAATATAACGTAATATGCAGTGTATCATTGAAAAGATTTTATAATATAACGTAATATGCAGTGTATCATTGAAAATACCTTATAATATATAGTAGTTTACCATTGAAAATACCTTATAATATAACGTAATGTGCAGTGTATCATTGAAAATACATTATTATATGTGGTAATTTGTAGTGTATCAATGAAAATAGCTTATAATATAACGGAATATGCAGTGTATCATTGAAAATAACTTATAATATATCATAATATGCGGTTTATCATTGAAAATACCTTATAATATATGGTAATTTGTAGTGTATCAATGAAAATACCTTATAATATAACGTAATATGCAGTGTATCATTGAAAATACCATATAATATATCGTAATATACAGTGTATCATTGAAAATACCTTATAATATAACGTAATATGCAGTGTATCATTGAAAAGATTTTATAATATAACGTGATATGCAGTGTATCATTGAAAATACCTTATACTATAACGTAATCTGCAGTGTATCATTGAAAATACCTTATAATATATAGTAGTTTATCATTGAAAATACCTTATAATATAACGTAATATGTAGTGTATCATTGAAAATGCCTTATAATATATCATAATATGCGGTTCATCATTCAAAATACCTTATAATATAACGTAATATGCAGTGTATCATTGAAAATATCTTATAATATAACGTAATATGTAGTGTATCATTGAAAATACCTTATAATATATCATAATATGCAGTTTATCATTGAAAATACCGTATAATATATGGTAATTTGTAGTGTATCAATGAAAATAGCTTATAATATAACGGAATATGCAGTGTATCATTGATAATACCTTATAATATAACGTAATATGCAGTGTATCATTGAAAATAACTTATAATATAACGTAATGTGCAGTGTATCATTGAAAATACCATATAATATATCGTAATATGCAGTGTATCATTCAAAATACCTTATAATATATAGTAGTTTACCATTGAAAATACCTTATAATATAACGTAATATGCAGTGTATCATTAAAAACACCTTATAATATAACGTAATATGCAGTGTATCATTGAAAATACCTTATAATATAGCGTAATTTGCAGTGTATCTTTGAAAATACCTTATAATATAACGTAATATGCAGTGTATCATTGAAAATACCTTATAATATATAGTAGTTTACCATTGAAAATACCTTATAATATAACGTAATATGCAGTGTATCATTGAAAATACCTTATAATATAACGTAATATGCAGTGTATCTTTGAAAATACCATATAATATAACGTAATATGCAGTGTATCATAGAAAATACCATATAATATATCGTAATATGCAGTGTATCATTGAAAATACCTTATAATATAACGTAATATGCAGTGTATCGCTGAAAATATCTTATAATATAACGTAATATGCAGTGTATCATTGAAAATACCTTATAATATATAGTAGTTTACCATTGAAAATACCTTAAAATATAACGTAATATGCAGTGTATCATTGAAAATACCTTATAATATAACGTAATATACAGTGTATTATTGAAAATACCTTATAATATAACGTAATATGCAGTGTATCATTGAAAATACCTTATAATATAACATAATATGCATAGTATCATTGAAAATACCTTATAATATAACATAATATGCATAGTATCATTGAAAATACCTTATAATATATGGTAATTTGTAGTGTATCAATGAAAATAGCTTATAATATAACGGAATATGCAGTGTATCATTGAAAATAACTTATAATATATCATAATATGCGGTTTATCATTGAAAATACCTTATAATATATGGTATTTTGTAGTGTATCAATGAAAATAGCTTATAATATAACGGAATATGCAGTGTATCATTGAAAATAACTTATAATATATCATAATATGCGGTTTATCATTGAAAATACCTTATAATATATGGTATTTTGTAGTGTATCAATGAAAATAGCTTATAATATAACGAAATATGCTGTGTATCATTGAAAATATCTTGTAATATAACATAATATGCAGTGTAGCATTGAAAATACCTTATGATATAACGTAATATGCAGTGTATCATTGAAAATACCTTATAATATATGGTAATTTGTAGGGTATCAATGAAAATACCTTGTAATATAACGTAATATGCAGTGTATCATTGAAAATACCTTATAATATAACGTAATATGCAGTGTATCATTGAAAATACCTTATAATATAACGTAATATGCAGTGTATCATTGAAAATACCTTATCATATAACGTAATATGCAGTGTATCATTGAAAATACCTTATAATATAACATAATATGCATAGTATCATTGAAAATACCTTATAATATATGGTATTTTGTAGTGTATCAATGAAAATAGCTTATAATATAACGGAATATGCTGTGGATCATTGAAAATATCTTATAATATAACGTAATATGCAGTGTATCATTGAAAATACCTTATAATATATAGTAGTTTACCATTGAAAATACCTTATAATATAACGTAATGTGCAGTGTATCATTGAAAATACATTATTATATGTGGTAATTTGTAGTGTATCAATGAAAATAGCTTATAATATAACGGAATATGCAGTGTATCATTGAAAATAACTTATAATATATCATAATATGCGGTTTATCATTGAAAATACCTTATAATATATGGTATTTTGTAGTGTATCAATGAAAATAGCTTATAATATAACGGAATATGCTGTGTATCTTTGAAAATATCTTGTAATATAACATAATATGCAGTGTAGCATTGAAAATACCTTATGATATAACGTAATATGCAGTGTATCATTGAAAATACCTTATAATATATGGTAATTTGTAGTGTATCAATGAAAATACCTTATAATATAACGTAATATGCAGTGTATCATTGAAAATACCATATAATATATCGTAATATACAGTGTATCATTGAAAATACCTTATAATATAACGTAATATGCAGTGTATCATTGAAAAGATTTTATAATATAACGTGATATGCAGTGTATCATTGAAAATACCTTATACTATAACGTAATCTGCAGTGTATCATTGAAAATACCTTATAATATATAGTAGTTTATCATTGAAAATACCTTATAATATAACGTAATATGTAGTGTATCATTGAAAATGCCTTATAATATATCATAATATGCGGTTCATCATTCAAAATACCTTATAATATAACGTAATATGCAGTGTATCATTGAAAATATCTTATAATATAACGTAATATGCAGTGTATCATTGAAAATACCTTATAATATATAGTAGT
This sequence comes from Lasioglossum lativentre, assembly GCA_916610255.1. Classification (NCBI taxonomy): domain Eukaryota; kingdom Metazoa; phylum Arthropoda; class Insecta; order Hymenoptera; family Halictidae; genus Lasioglossum; species Lasioglossum lativentre. The sequence goes on along the minus strand of CAKAJI010000980.1, from coordinate 724,755 downwards.
TTACCATTGAAAATACCTTATAATATAACGTAATATGCAGTGTATCATTGAAAATACCTTATAATATAACGTAATATGCAGTGTATCTTTGAAAATACCATATAATATAACGTAATATGCAGTGTATCATAGAAAATACCATATAATATATCGTAATATGCAGTGTATCATAGAAAATACCTTATAATATAACGTAATATGCAGTGTATCGCTGAAAATATCTTATAATATAACGTAATATGCAGTGTATCATTGAAAATAACTTATAATATATAGTAGTTTACCATTGAAAATACCTTATAATATAACGTAATATGCAGTGTATCATTGAAAATACCTTATAATATAACATAATATGCATAGTATCATTGAAAATACCTTATAATATAACATAATATGCATAGTATCATTGAAAATACCTTATAACATATGGTAATTTGTAGTGTATCAATGAAAATAGCTTATAATATAACGGAATATGCAGTGTATCATTGAAAATAACTTATAATATATCATAATATGCGGTTTATCATTGAAAATACCTTATAATATATGGTATTTTGTAGTGTATCAATGAAAATAGCTTATAGTATAACGGAATATGCTGTGTATCATTGAAAATATCTTGTAATATAACATAATATGCAGTGTAGCATTGAAAATACCTTATGATATAACGTAATATGCAGTGTATCATTGAAAATACCTTATAATATATGGTAATTTGTAGTGTATCAATGAAAATACCTTGTAATATAACGTAATATGCAGTGTATCATTGAAAATACCTTATAATATAACGTAATATGCAGTGTATCATTGAAAATACCTTATCATATAACGTAATATGCAGTGTATCATTCAAAATACCTTATAATATATAGTAGTTTACCATTCAAAATACCTTATAATATAACGTAATATGCAGTGTACCATTGAAAACATCTTATAATATAACGTAATATGCAGTGTATAATTGAAAATACCTTATAATATAGCGTAATATGCAGTGTATCATTGAAAATACCTCATAATATATAGTAGTTTCTCATTGAAAATACCTTACAATATATCATAATATGCAGTGTATCATTGAAAATACCTTATAATATAACGTAATATGCAGTGTATCATTGAAAATATCTTATAATATAACGTAATATGCAGTGTATCATTGAAAATACCTTATAATATATAGTAGTTTACCATTGAAAATACCTTATAATATAACGTAATATGCAGTGTATCATTGAAAATACCTTATAGTATAACGTAATATGCAGTGTATCTTTGAAAATACCATATAATATAACGTAATATGCAGTGTATCATAGAAAATACCATATAATATATCGTAATATGCAGTGTATCATAGAAAATACCTTATAATATAACGTAATATGCAGTGTATCGCTGAAAATATCTTATAATATAACGTAATATGCAGTGTATCATTGAAAATAACTTATAATATATAGTAGTTTACCATTGAAAATACCTTATAATATAACGTAATATGCAGTGTATCATTCAAAATACCTTATAATATAACATAATATACAGTGTATTATTGAAAATGCCTTATAATATAACGTAATATGCAGTGTATCATTGAAAATACCTTATAATATAACATAATATGCATAGTATCATTGAAAATACCTTATAATATAACATAATATGCATAGTATCATTGAAAATACCTTACAACATATGGTAATTTGTAGTGTATCAATGAAAATAGCTTATAATTTAACGGAATATGCAGTGTATCATTGAAAATAACTTATAATATATCATAATATGCGGTTTATCATTGAAAATACCTTATAATATATGGTATTTTGTAGTGTATCAATGAAAATAGCTTATAATATAACGTAATATGCAGTGTATCATTGAAAATATCTTGTAATATAACATAATATGCAGTGTAGCATTGAAAATACCTTATGATATAACGTAATATGCAGTGTATCATTGAAAATACCTTATAATATATGGTAATTTGTAGTGTATCAATGAAAATACCTTGTAATATAACGTAATATGCGGTTTATCATTGAAAATACCTTATAATATATGGTATTTTGTAGTGTATCAATGAAAATAGCTTATAATATAACGGAATATGCTGTGGATCATTGAAAATATCTTATAATATAACGTAATATGCAGTGTATCATTGAAAATACCTTATAATATATAGTAGTTTACCATTGAAAATACCTTATAATATAACGTAATGTGCAGTGTATCATTGAAAATACATTATTATATGTGGTAATTTGTAGTGTATCAATGAAAATAGCTTATAATATAACGGAATATGCAGTGTATCATTGAAAATAACTTATAATATATCATAATATGCGGTTTATCATTGAAAATACCTTATAATATATGGTATTTTGTAGTGTATCAATGAAAATAGCTTATAATATAACGGAATATGCTGTGTATCTTTGAAAATATCTTGTAATATAACATAATATGCAGTGTAGCATTGAAAATACCTTATGATATAACGTAATATGCAGTGTATCATTGAAAATACCTTATAATATATGGTAATTTGTAGTGTATCAATGAAAATACCTTATAATATAACGTAATATGCAGTGTATCATTGAAAATACCATATAATATATCGTAATATGCAGTGTATCATTGAAAATACCTTATAATATAACGTAATATGCAGTGTATCATTGAAAAGATTTTATAATATAACGTGATATGCAGTGTATCATTGAAAATACCTTATACTATAACGTAATCTGCAGTGTATCATTGAAAATACCTTATAATATATAGTAGTTTACCATTGAAAATACCTTATAATATAACGTAATATGCAGTGTATCATTGAAAACACCTTATAATATAACGTAATATGCAGTGTATCATTGAAAATACCTTATAATATAGCGTAATTTGCAGTGTATCTTTGAAAATACCTTATAATATAACGTAATATGCGGTTCATCATTCAAAATACCTTATAATATAACGTAATATGCAGTGTATCATTGAAAATATCTTATAATATAACGTAATATGTAGTGTATCATTGAAATTACCTTATAATATATCATAATATGCGGTTTATCATTGAAAATACCGTATAATATATGGTAATTTGTAGTGTATCAATGAAAATAGCTTATAATATAACGGAATATGCAGTGTATCATTGATAATACCTTATAATATAACGTAATGTGCAGTGTATCATTGAAAATAACTTATAATATAACGTAATGTGCAGTGTATCATTGAAAATACCATATAATATATCGTAATATGCAGTGTATCATTCAAAATACCTTATAATATATAGTAGTTTACCATTGAAAATACCTTATAATATAACGTAATATGCAGTGTATCATTGAAAACACCTTATAATATAACGTAATATGCAGTGTATCATTGAAAATACCTTATAATATAGCGTAATTTGCAGTGTATCTTTGAAAATACCATATAATATAACGTAATATGCAGTGTATCATTGAAAATACCTTATAATATATAGTAGTTTACCATTGAAAATACCTTATAATATAACGTAATATGCAGTGTATCATTGAAAATACCTTATAATATAACGTAATATGCAGTGTATCTTTGAAAATACCATATAATATAACGTAATATGCAGTGTATCATAGAAAATACCATATAATATATCGTAATATGCTGTGTATCATTGAAAATATCTTGTAATATAACATAATATGCAGTGTATAATTGAAAATACCTTATAATATAGCGTAATATGCAGTGTATCATTGAAAATACCTCATAATATATAGTAGTTTCTCATTGAAAATACCTTACAATATATCATAATATGCAGTGTATCATTGAAAATACCTTATAATATAACGTAATATGCAGTGTATCATTGAAAATATCTTATAATATAACGTAATATGCAGTGTATCATTGAAAATACCTTATAGTATAACGTAATATGCAGTGTATCTTTGAAAATACCATATAATGTAACGTAATATGCAGTGTATCATAGAAAATACCATATAATATATCGTAATATGCAGTGTATCATTGAAAATACCTTATAATATAACGTAATATGCAGTGTATCGCTGAAAATATCTTATAATATAACGTAATATGCAGTGTATCATTGAAAATAACTTATAATATATAGTAGTTTACCATTGAAAATACCTTATAATATAACGTAATATGCAGTGTATCATTCAAAATACCTTATAATATAACATAATATACAGTGTATTATTGAAAATGCCTTATAATATAACGTAATATGCAGTGTATCATTGAAAATACCTTATAATATAACATAATATGCATAGTATCATTGAAAATACCTTATAATATAACATAATATGCATAGTATCATTGAAAATACCTTACAACATATGGTAATTTGTAGTGTATCAATGAAAATAGCTTATAATTTAACGGAATATGCAGTGTATCATTGAAAATAACTTATAATATATCATAATATGCGGTTTATCATTGAAAATACCTTATAATATATGGTATTTTGTAGTGTATCAATGAAAATAGCTTATAGTATAACGGAATATGCTGTGTATCATTGAAAATATCTTGTAATATAACATAATATGCAGTGTAGCATTGAAAATACCTTATGATATAACGTAATATGCAGTGTATCATTGAAAATACCTTATAATATATGGTAATTTGTAGTGTATCAATGAAAATACCTTGTAATATAACGTAATATGCGGTTTATCATTGAAAATACCTTATAATATATGGTATTTTGTAGTGTATCAATGAAAATAGCTTATAATATAACGGAATATGCTGTGGATCATTGAAAATATCTTATAATATAACGTAATATGCAGTGTATCATTGAAAATACCTTATAATATATAGTAGTTTACCATTGAAAATACCTTATAATATAACGTAATGTGCAGTGTATCATTGAAAATACATTATTATATGTGGTAATTTGTAGTGTATCAATGAAAATAGCTTATAATATAACGGAATATGCAGTGTATCATTGAAAATAACTTATAATATATCATAATATGCGGTTTATCATTGAAAATACCTTATAATATATGGTATTTTGTAGTGTATCAATGAAAATAGCTTATAATATAACGGAATATGCTGTGTATCTTTGAAAATATCTTGTAATATAACATAATATGCAGTGTAGCATTGAAAATACCTTATGATATAACGTAATATGCAGTGTATCATTGAAAATACCTTATAATATATGGTAATTTGTAGTGTATCAATGAAAATACCTTATAATATAACGTAATATGCAGTGTATCATTGAAAATACCATATAATATATCGTAATATGCAGTGTATCATTGAAAATACCTTATAATATAACGTAATATGCAGTGTATCATTGAAAAGATTTTATAATATAACGTGATATGCAGTGTATCATTGAAAATACCTTATACTATAACGTAATCTGCAGTGTATCATTGAAAATACCTTATAATATATAGTAGTTTACCATTGAAAATACCTTATAATATAACGTAATATGCAGTGTATCATTGAAAACACCTTATAATATAACGTAATATGCAGTGTATCATTGAAAATACCTTATAATATAGCGTAATTTGCAGTGTATCTTTGAAAATACCTTATAATATAACGTAATATGCGGTTCATCATTCAAAATACCTTATAATATAACGTAATATGCAGTGTATCATTGAAAATATCTTATAATATAACGTAATATGTAGTGTATCATTGAAATTACCTTATAATATATCATAATATGCGGTTTATCATTGAAAATACCGTATAATATATGGTAATTTGTAGTGTATCAATGAAAATAGCTTATAATATAACGGAATATGCAGTGTATCATTGATAATACCTTATAATATAACGTAATGTGCAGTGTATCATTGAAAATAACTTATAATATAACGTAATGTGCAGTGTATCATTGAAAATACCATATAATATATCGTAATATGCAGTGTATCATTCAAAATACCTTATAATATATAGTAGTTTACCATTGAAAATACCTTATAATATAACGTAATATGCAGTGTATCATTGAAAACACCTTATAATATAACGTAATATGCAGTGTATCATTGAAAATACCTTATAATATAGCGTAATTTGCAGTGTATCATTGAAAATACCTTATAATATATAGTAGTTTACCATTGAAAATACCTTATAATATAACGTAATATGCAGTGTATCATTGAAAATACCTTATAATATAACGTAATATGCAGTGTATCTTTGAAAATACCATATAATATAACGTAATATGCAGTGTATCATAGAAAATACCATATAATATATCGTAATATGCTGTGTATCATTGAAAATATCTTGTAATATAACATAATATGCAGTGTATAATTGAAAATACCTTATAATATAGCGTAATATGCAGTGTATCATTGAAAATACCTTATAATATATAGTAGTTTCTCATTGAAAATACCTTACAATATATCATAATATGCAGTGTATCATTGAAAATACCTTATAATATAACGTAATATGCAGTGTATCATTGAAAATATCTTATAATATAACGTAATATGCAGTGTATCATTGAAAATACCTTATAATATATAGTAGTTTACCATTGAAAATACCTTATAATATAACGTAATATGCAGTGTATCATTGAAAATACCTTATAGTATAACGTAATATGCAGTGTATCTTTGAAAATACCATATAATGTAACGTAATATGCAGTGTATCATTGAAAATAACTTATAATATATCATAATATGCGGTTTATCATTGAAAATACCTTATAATATATGGTATTTTGTAGTGTATCAATGAAAATAGCTTATAATATAACGGAATATGCAGTGTATCATTGAAAATAACTTATAATATATCATAATATGCAGTTTATCGTTGAAAATACCTCATAGTATATGGTAATTTGTAGTGTATCAATGAAAATCCCTTATAATATAACGTAATATGCATTGTATCATTGAAAATGCCTTATAATATATAGTAGTTCATCATTGAAAATACCTTATAATATAACGTAATATGCAGTGTATCATTGAAAATACCGTATAATATAACGTAATATGCTGTGTATCATTGAAAATACCTTATAATATAACGTAATATGCAGTGTATCATTGAAAATAACTTATAATATAATGTAATATGCAGTGTATCATTGAAAAGATCTTATAATATAACGTAATATGCAGTGTATCATTGAAAATACCTTATAATATAACGTAATATGCAGTGTATCATTGAAAATACCTTATAATATATCATAATATGCAGTTTATCGTTGAAAATACCTCATAGTATATGGTAATTTGTAGTGTATCAATGAAAATCCCTTATAATATAACGTAATATGCAGTGTATCATTGAAAATGCCTTATAATATATAGTAGTTCATCATTGAAAATACCTTATAATATAACGTAATATGCAGTGTATCATTGAAAAGATCTTATAATATAACGTGATATGCAGTGTATCATTGAAAATACCTTATAATATATGGTAATTTGTAGTTTATCAATGAAAATCCCTTATAACATAACGTAATATGCAGTGTATCATTGAAAATACCTTATAATATAACGTAATATGCAGTGTATCATTGAAAATACCTTATAATATAATGGAATATGCAGTGTATCATTGAAAATACCTTATCATATAACGTAATATGCAGTGTATCATAGAAAATACCTTATAATATATCGTAATATACAGTGTATCATTGAAAATACCTTATAATATAATGTAATATGCAGTGTATCATTGAAAAGATCTTATAATATAACGTAATATGCAGTGTATCATTGAAAACACCTTATAATATAACGTAATCTGCAGTGAATCATTCAAAACACCTTATAATATAACGTAATATGCAGTGTATCATTGAAAATACCTTATAATATATAGTAGTTTATCATTGAAAATACCTTATAATATATCGTAATATACAGTGTTTCATTGAAAATACCTTATAATATAACGTAATATGCGGTTTATCATTGAAAATACCTTATAATATATGGTAATTTGTAGTGTATCAATGAAAATAGCTTATAATATAACGGAATATGCAGTGTCGCATTGAAAATACCATATACTATATCGTAATATGCAGTTTATCATTGAAAATACCTTATAATATAACGTAATATGCAGTGTATCATTGAAAATACCTTATAATATATAGTAGTTTACCATTGAAAATACCTTATAATATAACGTAATATGCAGTGTATCATTGAAAATACCTTATAATATAACGTAATATGCAGTGTATCTTTGAAAATACCATATAATATAACGTAATATGCAGTGTATCATAGAAAATACCATATAATATATCGTAATATGCTGTGTATCATTGAAAATATCTTGTAATATAACATAATATGCAGTGTATAATTGAAAATACCTTATAATATAGCGTAATATGCAGTGTATCATTGAAAATACCTCATAATATATAGTAGTTTCTCATTGAAAATACCTTACAATATATCATAATATGCAGTGTATCATTGAAAATACCTTATAATATAACGTAATATGCAGTGTATCATTGAAAATATCTTATAATATAACGTAATATGCAGTGTATCATTGAAAATACCTTATAATATATAGTAGTTTACCATTGAAAATACCTTATAATATAACGTAATATGCAGTGTATCATTGAAAATACCTTATAGTATAACGTAATATGCAGTGTATCTTTGAAAATACCATATAATGTAACGTAATATGCAGTGTATCATTGAAAATAACTTATAATATATCATAATATGCGGTTTATCATTGAAAATACCTTATAATATATGGTATTTTGTAGTGTATCAATGAAAATAGCTTATAATATAACGGAATATGCAGTGTATCATTGAAAATAACTTATAATATATCATAATATGCAGTTTATCGTTGAAAATACCTCATAGTATATGGTAATTTGTAGTGTATCAATGAAAATCCCTTATAATATAACGTAATATGCATTGTATCATTGAAAATGCCTTATAATATATAGTAGTTCATCATTGAAAATACCTTATAATATAACGTAATATGCAGTGTATCACTGAAAATACCGTATAATATAACGTAATATGCTGTGTATCATTGAAAATACCTTATAATATAACGTAATATGCAGTGTATCATTGAAAACACCTTATAATATAACGTAATATGCAGTGTATCATTGAAAAGATCTTATAATATAACGTAATATGCAGTGTATCATTGAAAATACCTTATAATATAACGTAATATGCAGTGTATCATTGAAAATACCTTATAATATATCATAATATGCAGTTTATCGTTGAAAATACCTCATAGTATATGGTAATTTGTAGTGTATCAATGAAAATCCCTTATAATATAACGTAATATGCATTGTATCATTGAAAATGCCTTATAATATATAGTAGTTCATCATTGAAAATACCTTATAATATAACGTAATATGCAGTGTATCATTGAAAAGATCTTATAATATAACGTGATATGCAGTGTATCATTGAAAATACCTTATAATATATGGTAATTTGTAGTTTATCAATGAAAATCCCTTATCATATAACGTAATATGCAGTGTATCATAGAAAATACCTTATAATATATCGTAATATACAGTGTATCATTGAAAATACCTTATAATATAATGTAATATGCAGTGTATCATTGAAAAGATCTTATAATATAACGTAATATGCAGTGTATCATTGAAAACACCTTATAATATAACGTAATCTGCAGTGAATCATTCAAAACACCTTATAATATAACGTAATATGCAGTGTATCATTGAAAATACCTTATAATATATAGTAGTTTATCATTGAAAATACCTTATAATATATCGTAATATACAGTGTTTCATTGAAAATACCTTATAATATAACGTAATATGCGGTTTATCATTGAAAATACCTTATAATATATGGTAATTTGTAGTGTATCAATGAAAATAGCTTATAATATAACGGAATATGCAGTGTCGCATTGAAAATACCATATACTATATCGTAATATGCAGTTTATCATTGAAAATACCTTATAATATAACGTAATATGCAGTGTATCATTGAAAATGCCTTATAATATATAGTAGTTTATCATTGAAAATACCTTATAATATATCGTAATATACAGTGTATCATTGAAAATACCTTATAATATAACGTAATATGCAGTGTATCTTTGAAAATACCATATAATATAACGTAATATGCAGTGTATCATAGAAAATACCATATAATATATCGTAATATGCTGTGTATCATTGAAAATATCTTGTAATATAACATAATATGCAGTGTATAATTGAAAATACCTTATAATATAGCGTAATATGCAGTGTATCATTGAAAATACCTCATAATATATAGTAGTTTCTCATTGAAAATACCTTACAATATATCATAATATGCAGTGTATCATTGAAAATACCTTATAATATAACGTAATATGCAGTGTATCATTGAAAATATCTTATAATATAACGTAATATGCAGTGTATCATTGAAAATACCTTATAATATATAGTAGTTTACCATTGAAAATACCTTATAATATAACGTAATATGCAGTGTATCATTGAAAATACCTTATAGTATAACGTAATATGCAGTGTATCTTTGAAAATACCATATAATGTAACGTAATATGCAGTGTATCATTGAAAATAACTTATAATATATCATAATATGCGGTTTATCATTGAAAATACCTTATAATATATGGTATTTTGTAGTGTATCAATGAAAATAGCTTATAATATAACGGAATATGCAGTGTATCATTGAAAATAACTTATAATATATCATAATATGCAGTTTATCGTTGAAAATACCTCATAGTATATGGTAATTTGTAGTGTATCAATGAAAATCCCTTATAATATAACGTAATATGCATTGTATCATTGAAAATGCCTTATAATATATAGTAGTTCATCATTGAAAATACCTTATAATATAACGTAATATGCAGTGTATCACTGAAAATACCGTATAATATAACGTAATATGCTGTGTATCATTGAAAATACCTTATAATATAACGTAATATGCAGTGTATCATTGAAAATACCTTATAATATAACGTAATATGCAGTGTATCATTGAAAAGATCTTATAATATAACGTAATATGCAGTGTATCATTGAAAATACCTTATAATATAACGTAATATGCAGTGTATCATTGAAAATACCTTATAATATATCATAATATGCAGTTTATCGTTGAAAATACCTCATAGTATATGGTAATTTGTAGTGTATCAATGAAAATCCCTTATAATATAACGTAATATGCATTGTATCATTGAAAATGCCTTATAATATATAGTAGTTCATCATTGAAAATACCTTATAATATAACGTAATATGCAGTGTATCATTGAAAAGATCTTATAATATAACGTGATATGCAGTGTATCATTGAAAATACCTTATAATATATGGTAATTTGTAGTTTATCAATGAAAATCCCTTATAACATAACGTAATATGCAGTGTATCATTGAAAATACCTTATAATATAACGTAATATGCAGTGTATCATTGAAAATACCTTATAATATAATGGAATATGCAGTGTATCATTGAAAATACCTTATCATATAACGTAATATGCAGTGTATCATAGAAAATACCTTATAATATATCGTAATATACAGTGTATCATTGAAAATACCTTATAATATAATGTAATATGCAGTGTATCATTGAAAAGATCTTATAATATAACGTAATATGCAGTGTATCATTGAAAACACCTTATAATATAACGTAATCTGCAGTGAATCATTCAAAACACCTTATAATATAACGTAATATGCAGTGTATCATTGAAAATACCTTATAATATATAGTAGTTTATCATTGAAAATACCTTATAATATATCGTAATATACAGTGTTTCATTGAAAATACCTTATAATATAACGTAATATGCGGTTTATCATTGAAAATACCTTATAATATATGGTAATTTGTAGTGTATCAATGAAAATAGCTTATAATATAACGGAATATGCAGTGTCGCATTGAAAATACCATATACTATATCGTAATATGCAGTTTATCATTGAAAATACCTTATAATATAACGTAATATGCAGTGTATCATTGAAAATGCCTTATAATATATAGTAGTTTATCATTGAAAATACCTTATAATATATCGTAATATACAGTGTATCATTGAAAATACCTTATAATATAATGTAATATGCAGTGTATCATTGAAAAGATCTTATAATATAACGTAATATGCAGTGTATCATTGAAAATACCATATAATATATCGTAATATACAGTGTATCATTGAAAATACCTTATAATATAACGTAATATGCAGTGTATCATTGAAAAGATTTTATAATATAACGTGATATGCAGTGTATCATTGAAAATACCTTATAATATATGGTAATTTGTAGTGTATCAATGAAAATCCCTTATAACATGACGTAATATGCAGAGTATCATTGAAAACACCTTATAATATAACGTAATCTGCAGTGTATCATTCAAAACACCTTATAATATAACGTAATATGCAGTGTATCATTGAAAATACCTTATAATATATAGTAGTTTATCATTGAAAATACCTTATAATATATCGTAATATACAGTGTATCATTGAAAATACCTTATAATATAACGTAATATGCAGTGTATCATTGAAAATACCTTATAATATATCATAATATGCGGTTTATCATTGAAAATACCTTATAATATATGGTAATTTGTAGTGTATCAATGAAAATAGCTTATAATATAACGGAATATGCAGTTTATCATTGAAAATACCTTATAATATATGGTAATTTGTAGTGTATCAATGAAAATACCTTATAATATACCGTAATATGCAGTGTATCATTGAAAATACCTTATAATATAACGTAATATGCAGTGTATCATTGAAAATACCTTATAATATAACGTAATATGCAGTGTATCATTGAAAAGATCTTATAATATAACGTAATATGCAGTGTATCATTGAAAATACCTTATAATATAACGTAATATGTAGTGTATCATTGAAAATACCATATAATATATCATAATATGCGGTTTATCATTGAAAATACCTTATAATATATGGTATTTTGTAGTGTATCAATGAAAATAGCTTATAATATAACGGAATATGCTGTGTATCATTGAAAATATCTTATAATATAACGTAATATGCAGTGTATCATTGAAAATACCTTATAATATATAGTAGTTTATCATTGAAAATACCTTATAATATAACGTAATATGTAGTGTATCATTGAAATTACCTTATAATATATCATAATATGCGGTGTATCATTGAAAATACCTTATAATATATCATAATATGCGGTTTATCATTGAAAATACCTTATAATATATGGTAATTTGTAGTGTATCAATGAAAATAGCTTATAATATAACGGAATATGAAGTGTATCATTGAAATTACTTTATAATATATCATAATATGCGGTTTATCATTGAAAATACCGTATAATATATGGTAATTTGTAGTGTATCAATGAAAATAGCTTATAATATAACGTAATATGCAGTGTATCATTGAAAATACCTTATAATATAGCGTAATATGCAGTGTATCTTTGAAAATACCTTATAATATAACGTAATATGCAGAGTATCATTGAAAATACCTTATAATATATAGTAGTTTACCATTGAAAATACCTTATAATATAACGTAATATGCAGTGTATCATTGAAAATACCTTATAATATAACGTAATATGCAGTGTATCTTTGAAAATACCATATAATATAACGTAATATGCAGTGTATCATAGAAAATACCATATAATATATCGTAATATGCAGTGTATCATTGAAAATACCTTATAATATAACGTAATATGCAGTGTATCGCTGAAAATATCTTATAATATAACGTAATATGCAGTGTATCATTGAAAATACCTTATAATATATAGTAGTTTACCATTGAAAATACCTTATAATATAACGTAATATGCAGTGTATCATTAAAAATATCTTATAATATAACGTAATATGCAGTGTATCATTGAAAATACCTTATAATATATAGTAGTTTATCATTGAAAATACCTTATAATATAACGTAATATGTAGTGTATCATTGAAATTACCTTATAATATATCATAATATGCGGTTTATCATTGAAAATACCGTATAATATATGGTAATTTGTAGTGTATCAATGAAAATAGCTTATAATATAACGGAATATGCAGTGTATCATTGATAATACCTTATAATATAACGTAATGTGCAGTGTATCATTGAAAATAACATATAATATAACGTAATGTGCAGTGTATCATTGAAAATACCATATAATATATCGTAATATGCAGTGTATCATTCAAAATACCTTATAATATATAGTAGTTTACCATTGAAAATACCTTATAATATAACGTAATATGCAGTGTATCATTGAAAATACCTTATAATATAACGTAATATGCAGTGTATCGCTGAAAATATCTTATAATATAACGTAATATGCAGTGTATCATTGAAAATACCTTATAATATATAGTAGTTTATCATTGAAAATACCTTATAATATAACGTAATATGCAGTGTATCATTGAAAATATCTTATAATATAACGTAATATGCAGTGTATCATTGAAAATACCTTATAATATATAGTAGTTTATCATTGAAAATACCTTATAATATAACGTAATATGTAGTGTATCATTGAAATTACCTTATAATATATCATAATATGCGGTTTATTATTGAAAATACCGTATAATATATGGTAATTTGTAGTGTATCAATGAAAATAGCTTATAATCTAACGGAATATGCAGTGTATCATTGAAAATAACTTATAATATATCATAATATGCGGTTTATCATTGAAAATACCTTATAATATATGGTATTTTGTAGTGTATCAATGAAAATAGCTTATAATATAACGGAATATGCTGTGTATCATTGAAAATATCTTGTAATATAACATAATATGCAGTGTAGCATTGAAAATACCTTATGATATAACGTAATATGCAGTGTATCATTGAAAATACCTTATAATATATGGTAATTTGTAGTGTATCAATGAAAATACCTTGTAATATAACGTAATATGCAGTGTATCATTGAAAATACCTTATAATATAACGTAATATGCAGTGTATCATTGAAAATACCTTATAATATAACGGAATATGCAGTGTATCATTGAAAATACCTTATCATATAACGTAATATGCAGTGTATCATTGAAAATACCTTATAATATAACATAATATGCATAGTATCATTGAAAATACCTTATAATATATGGTATTTTGTAGTGTATCAATGAAAATAGCTTACAATATAACGGAATATGCTGTGGATCATTGAAAATATCTTATAATATAACGTAATATGCAGTGTATCATTGAAAATACCTTATAATATATAGTAGTTTACCATTGAAAATACCTTATAATATAACGTAATATGCAGTGTATCATTGAAAATACCTTATAATATAACATAATATGCAGTGTATCATTCAAAACACCTTATAATATAACGTAATATGCAGTGTATCATTGAAAATACCTTATAATATATAGTAGTTTATCATTGAAAATACCTTATAATATAACGTAATATGTAGTGTATCATTGAAAATACCTTATAATATATCATAATATGCGGTTTATCATTGAAAATACCGTATAATATATGGTAATTTGTAGTGTATCAATGAAAATAGCTTATAATATAACGTAATATGCAGTGTATCATTGAAAATACCTTATAATATAGCGTAATATGCAGTGTATCTTTGAAAATACCTTATAATATAACGTAATATGCAGTGTATCATTGAAAATACCTTATAATATATAGTAGTTTACCATTGA
This sequence comes from Lasioglossum lativentre, assembly GCA_916610255.1. Taxonomy (NCBI): domain Eukaryota; kingdom Metazoa; phylum Arthropoda; class Insecta; order Hymenoptera; family Halictidae; genus Lasioglossum; species Lasioglossum lativentre. Next base: position 708,776 of record CAKAJI010000980.1, on the reverse strand, counting down.
AAATACCTTATAATATAACGTAATATGCAGTGTATCATTGAAAATACCTTATAATATAACGTAATATGCAGTGTATCTTTGAAAATACCATATAATATAACGTAATATGCAGTGTATCATAGAAAATACCATATAATATATCGTAATATGCAGTGTATCATTGAAAATACCTTATAATATAACGTAATATGCAGTGTATCGCTGAAAATATCTTATAATATAACGTAATATGCAGTGTATCATTGAAAATACCTTATAATATATAGTAGTTTACCATTGAAAATACCTTATAATATAACGTAATATGCAGTGTATCATTAAAAATATCTTATAATATAACGTAATATGCAGTGTATCATTGAAAATACCTTATAATATATAGTAGTTTATCATTGAAAATACCTTATAATATAACGTAATATGTAGTGTATCATTGAAATTACCTTATAATATATCATAATATGCGGTTTATCATTGAAAATACCGTATAATATATGGTAATTTGTAGTGTATCAATGAAAATAGCTTATAATATAACGGAATATGCAGTGTATCATTGATAATACCTTATAATATAACGTAATGTGCAGTGTATCATTGAAAATAACATATAATATAACGTAATGTGCAGTGTATCATTGAAAATACCATATAATATATCGTAATATGCAGTGTATCATTCAAAATACCTTATAATATATAGTAGTTTACCATTGAAAATACCTTATAATATAACGTAATATGCAGTGTATCATTGAAAATACCTTATAATATAACGTAATATGCAGTGTATCGCTGAAAATATCTTATAATATAACGTAATATGCAGTGTATCATTGAAAATACCTTATAATATATAGTAGTTTACCATTGAAAATACCTTATAATATAACGTAATATGCAGTGTATCATTGAAAATATCTTATAATATAACGTAATATGCAGTGTATCATTGAAAATACCTTATAATATATAGTAGTTTATCATTGAAAATACCTTATAATATAACGTAATATGTAGTGTATCATTGAAATTACCTTATAATATATCATAATATGCGGTTTATTATTGAAAATACCGTATAATATATGGTAATTTGTAGTGTATCAATGAAAATAGCTTATAATCTAACGGAATATGCAGTGTATCATTGAAAATACCTTATAATATATCATAATATGCGGTTTATCATTGAAAATACCTTATAATATATGGTATTTTGTAGTGTATCAATGAAAATAGCTTATAATATAACGGAATATGCTGTGTATCATTGAAAATATCTTATAATATAACATAATATACAGTGTATCATTGAAAATACCTTATAACATAACGTAATATGCAGTGTATCATTGAAAATACCTTATAATATATGGTAATTTGTAGTGTATCAATGAAAATACCTTGTAATATAACGTAATATGCAGTGTATCATTGAAAATACCTTATAATATAACGTAATATGCAGTGTATCATTGAAAATACCTTATAATATAACGTAATATGCAGTGTATCATTGAAAATACCTTATCATATAACGTAATATGCAGTGTATCATTGAAAATACCTTATAATATAACATAATATGCATAGTATCATTGAAAATACCTTATAATATATGGTATTTTGTAGTGTATCAATGAAAATAGCTTACAATATAACGGAATATGCTGTGGATCATTGAAAATATCTTATAATATAACGTAATATGCAGTGTATCATTGAAAATACCTTATAATATATAGTAGTTTACCATTGAAAATACCTTATAATATAACGTAATATGCAGTGTATCATTGAAAATACCTTATAATATAACATAATATGCAGTGTATCATTCAAAACACCTTATAATATAACGTAATATGCAGTGTATCATTGAAAATACCTTATAATATATAGTAGTTTATCATTGAAAATACCTTATAATATAACGTAATATGTAGTGTATCATTGAAAATACCTTATAATATATCATAATATGCAGTTTATCATTGAAAATACCTTATAATATATGGTATTTTGTAGTGTATCAATGAAAATAGCTTATAATATAACGGAATATGCTGTGTATCATTGAAAATATCTTATAATATAACGTAATATGCAGTGTAATATTGAAAATACCTTATAATATATAGTAGTTTATCATTGAAAATACCTTATAATATAACGTTATATGTAGTGTATCATTGAAATTACCTTATAATATATCATAATATGCGGTTTATCATTGAAAATACCGTATAATATATGGTAATTTGTAGTGTATCAATGAAAATAGCTTATAATATAACGGAATATGCAGTGTATCATTGATAATACCTTATAATATAACGTAATGTGCAGTGTATCATTGAAAATAACTTATAATATAACGTAATGTGCAGTGTATCATTGAAAATACCATATAATATATCGTAATATGCAGTGTATCATTCAAAATACCTTATAATATATAGTAGTTTACCATTGAAAATACCTTATAATATAACGTAATATGCAGTGTATCACTGAAAACACCTTATAATATAAGGTAATATGCAGTGTATCATTGAAAATACCTTATAATATAGCGTAATTTGCAGTGTATCATTGAAAATACCTTATAATATAACGTAATATGCAGTGTATCTTTGAAAATACCATATAATATAACGTAATATGCAGTGTATCATAGAAAATACCATATAATATATCGTAATATGCAGTGTATCATTGAAAATACCTTATAATATAACGTAATATGCAGTGTATCGCTGAAAATATCTTATAATATAACGTAATATGCAGTGTATCATTGAAAATACCTTATAATATATAGTAGTTTACCATTGAAAATACCTTATAATATAACGTAATATGCAGTGTATCATTGAAAACACCTTATAATATAACGTAATATGCAGTGTATCATTGAAAATACCTTATAATATAACGTAATATGCAGTGTATCATTGAAAATACCTTATAATATATCATAATATGCGGTTTATCATTGAAAATACCTTATAATATATGGTATTTTGTAGTGTATCAATGAAAATAGCTTATAATATAACGGAATATGCTGTGTATCATTGAAAATATCTTATAATATAACGTAATATGCAGTGTATCATTGAAAATACCTTATAATATATAGTAGTTTATCATTGAAAATACCTTATAATATAACGTTATATGTAGTGTATCATTGAAATTACCTTATAATATATCATAATATGCGGTTTATCATTGAAAATACCGTATAATATATGGTAATTTGTAGTGTATCAATGAAAATAGCTTATAATATAACGGAATATGCAGTGTATCATTGATAATACCTTATAATATAACGTAATGTGCAGTGTATCATTGAAAATAACTTATAATATAACGTAATGTGCAGTGTATCATTGAAAATACCATATAATATATCGTAATATGCAGTGTATCATTCAAAATACCTTATAATATATAGTAGTTTACCATTGAAAATACCTTATAATATAACGTAATATGCAGTGTATCATTGAAAACACCTTATAATATAAGGTAATATGCAGTGTATCATTGAAAATACCTTATAATATAGCGTAATTTGCAGTGTATCATTGAAAATACCTTATAATATAACGTAATATGCAGTGTATCTTTGAAAATACCATATAATATAACGTAATATGCAGTGTATCATAGAAAATACCATATAATATATCGTAATATGCAGTGTATCATTGAAAATACCTTATAATATAACGTAATATGCAGTGTATCGCTGAAAATATCTTATAATATAACGTAATATGCAGTGTATCATTGAAAATACCTTATAATATATAGTAGTTTACCATTGAAAATACCTTATAATATAACGTAATATGCAGTGTATCATTGAAAACACCTTATAATATAACGTAATATGCAGTGTATCATTGAAAATACCTTATAATATAACGGAATATGCAGTGTATCATTGAAAATACCTTATCATATAACGTAATATGCAGTGTATCATTGAAAATACCTTATAATATAACATAATATGCATAGTATCATTGAAAATACCTTATAATATATGGTATTTTGTAGTGTATCAATGAAAATAGCTTACAATATAACGGAATATGCTGTGGATCATTGAAAATATCTTATAATATAACGAAATATGCAATGTATCATTGAAAATACCTTATAATATATAGTAGTTTACCATTGAAAATACCTTCTAATATAACGTAATATGCAGTGGATCATTGAAAATACCTTATAATATATAGTAGTTTACCATTGAAAATACCTTATAATATAACGTAATATGCAGTGTATCATTGAAAATACCTTATAATATAACGTAATATGCAGTGTATCTTTGAAAATACCATATAATATAACGTAATATGCAGTGTATCATTGAAAATACCTTATAATATAACGTAATATGCAGTGTATCTTTGAAAATACCATATAATATAACGTAATATGCAGTGTATCATAGAAAATACCATATAATATATCGTAATATGCAGTGTATCATTGAAAATACCTTATAATATAACGTAATATGCAGTGTATCGCTGAAAATATCTTATAATATAACGTAATATGCAGTGTATCATTGAAAATACCTTATAATATATAGTAGTTTACCATTGAAAATACCTTAAAATATAACGTAATATGCAGTGTATCATTGAAAATACCTTATAATATAACATAATATACAGTGTATTATTGAAAATACCTTATAATATAACATAATATACAGTGTATTATTGAAAATACCTTATAATATAACGTAATATGCAGTGTATCATTGAAAATACCTTATAATATAACATAATATGCATAGTATCATTGAAAATACCTTATAATATATCATAATATGCGGTTTATCATTGAAAATACCTTATAATATATGGTAATTTGTAGTGTATCAATGAAAATAGCTTATAATATAACGGAATATGAAGTGTATCATTGAAAATATCTTATAATATAACGTAATATGTAGTGTATCATTGAAAATACCTTATAATATAACGTAATATGCAGTGTATCATTGAAAATACCTTATAATATAACGTAATATGTAGTGTATCATTGAAAATACCTTATAATATATCATAATATGCGGTTTATCATTGAAAATACCTTATAATATATGGTATTTTGTAGTGTATCAATGAAAATAGCTTATAATATAACGGAATATGCTGTGTATCATTGAAAATATCTTATAATATAACGTAATATGCAGTGTATCATTGAAAATACCTTATAATATATAGTAGTTTATCATTGAAAATACCTTATAATATAACGTAATATGTAGTGTATCATTGAAATTACCTTATAATATATCATAATATGCGGTTTATCATTGAAAATACCGTATAATATATGGTAATTTGTAGTGTATCAATGAAAATAGCTTATAATATAACGTAATATGCAGTGTATCTTTGAAAATACCATATAATATAACGTAATATGCAGTGTATCTTTGAAAATACCTTATAATATAACGTAATATGCAGTGTATCATTGAAAATACCTTATAATATATAGTAGTTTACCATTGAAAATACCTTATAATATAACGTAATATGCAGTGTATCATTGAAAATACCTTATAATATAACGTAATATGCAGTGTATCTTTGAAAATACCATATAATATAACGTAATATGCAGTGTATCATAGAAAATACCATATAATATATCGTAATATGCAGTGTATCATTGAAAATACCTTATAATATAACGTAATATGCAGTGTATCGCTGAAAATATCTTATAATATAACGTAATATGCAGTGTATCATTGAAAATACCTTATAATATATAGTAGTTTACCATTGAAAATACCTTATAATATAACGTAATATGCAGTGTATCATTGAAAATATCTTATAATATAACGTAATATGCAGTGTATCATTGAAAATACCTTATAATATATAGTAGTTTATCATTGAAAATACCTTATAATATAACGTAATATGCAGTGTATCATTGAAAATACCTTATAATATAACATAATATGCATAGTATCATTGAAAATACCTTATAATATATGGTATTTTGTAGTGTATCAATGAAAATAGCTTACAATATAACGGAATATGCTGTGGATCATTGAAAATATCTTATAATATAACGTAATATGCAGTGTATCATTGAAAATACCTTATAATATATAGTAGTTTACCATTGAAAATACCTTATAATATAACGTAATATGCAGTGTATCATTGAAAATACCTTATAATATATAGTAGTTTACCATTGAAAATACCTTATAATATAACGTAATATGCAGTGTATCATTGAAAATACCTTATAATATAACGTAATATGCAGTGTATCTTTGAAAATACCATATAATATAACGTAATATGCAGTGTATCATTGAAAATACCTTATAATATAACGTAATATGCAGTGTATCATTGAAAATACCTTATAATATATAGTAGTTTACCATTGAAAATACCTTATAATATAACGTAATATGCAGTGTATCATTGAAAATATCTTATAATATAACGTAATATGCAGTGTATCATTGAAAATACCTTATAATATATAGTAGTTTATCATTGAAAATACCTTATAATATAACGTAATATGTAGTGTATCATTGAAAATACCTTATAATATAACATAATATGCATAGTATCATTGAAAATACCTTATAATATATGGTATTTTGTAGTGTATCAATGAAAATAGCTTACAATATAACGGAATATGCTGTGTATCATTGAAAATATCTTATAATATAACGTAATATGCAGTGTATCATTGAAAATACCTTATAATATATAGTAGTTTACCATTGAAAATACCTTATAATATAACGTAATATGCAGTGTATCATTGAAAATACCTTATAATATATAGTAGTTTACCATTGAAAATACCTTATAATATAACGTAATATGCAGTGTATCATTGAAAATACCTTATAATATAACGTAATATGCAGTGTATCTTTGAAAATACCATATAATATAACGTAATATGCAGTGTATCATTGAAAATACCTTATAATATAACGTAATATGCAGTGTATCTTTGAAAATACCATATAATATAACGTAATATGCAGTGTATCATAGAAAATACCATATAATATATCGTAATATGCAGTGTATCGTTGAAAATACCTTATAATATAACGTAATATGCAGTGTATCGCTGAAAATATCTTATAATATAACGTAATATGCAGTGTATCATTGAAAATACCTTATAATATAACATAATATGCATAGTATCATTGAAAATACCTTATAATATATAGTAGTTTATCATTGAAAATACCTTATAATATAACGTAATATGTAGTGTATCATTGAAAATACCTTATAATATAACATAATATGCATAGTATCATTGAAAATACCTTATAATATATGGTATTTTGTAGTGTATCAATGAAAATAGCTTACAATATAACGGAATATGCTGTGGATCATTGAAAATATCTTATAATATAACGTAATATGCAGTGTATCATTGAAAATACCTTATAATATATAGTAGTTTACCATTGAAAATACCTTATAATATAACGTAATATGCAGTGTATCATTGAAAATACCTTATAATATATAGTAGTTTACCATTGAAAATACCTTATAATATAACGTAATATGCAGTGTATCATTGAAAATACCTTATAATATAACGTAATATGCAGTGTATCTTTGAAAATACCATATAATATAACGTAATATGCAGTGTATCATTGAAAATACCTTATAATATAACGTAATATGCAGTGTATCTTTGAAAATACCATATAATATAACGTAATATGCAGTGTATCATAGAAAATACCATATAATATATCGTAATATGCAGTGTATCATTGAAAATACCTTATAATATATAGTAGTTTACCATTGAAAATACCTTATAATATAACGTAATATGCAGTGTATCATTGAAAATACCTTATAATATATAGTAGTTTACCATTGAAAATACCTTATAATATAACGTAATATGCAGTGTATCATTGAAAATACCTTATAATATAACGTAATATGCAGTGTATCTTTGAAAATACCATATAATATAACGTAATATGCAGTGTATCATTGAAAATACCTTATAATATAACGTAATATGCAGTGTATCTTTGAAAATACCATATAATATAACGTAATATGCAGTGTATCATAGAAAATACCATATAATATATCGTAATATGCAGTGTATCATTGAAAATACCTTATAATATAACGTAATATGCAGTGTATCGCTGAAAATATCTTATAATATAACGTAATATGCAGTGTATCATTGAAAATACCTTATAATATATAGTAGTTTACCATTGAAAATACCTTAAAATATAACGTAATATGCAGTGTATCATTGAAAATACCTTATAATATAACATAATATACAGTGTATTATTGAAAATACCTTATAATATAACATAATATACAGTGTATTATTGAAAATACCTTATAATATAACGTAATATGCAGTGTATCATTGAAAATACCTTATAATATAACATAATATGCATAGTATCATTGAAAATACCTTATAATATAACATAATATGCAGTGTATCGCTGAAAATATCTTATAATATAACGTAATATGCAGTGTATCATTGAAAATACCTTATAATATATAGTAGTTTACCATTGAAAATACCTTATAATATAACGTAATATGCAGTGTATCATTGAAAATATCTTATAATATAACGTAATATGCAGTGTATCACTGAAAACACCTTATAATATAAGGTAATATGCAGTGTATCATTGAAAATACCTTATAATATAGCGTAATTTGCAGTGTATCATTGAAAATACCTTATAATATAACGTAATATGCAGTGTATCTTTGAAAATACCATATAATATAACGTAATATGCAGTGTATCATAGAAAATACCATATAATATATCGTAATATGCAGTGTATCATTGAAAATACCTTATAATATAACGTAATATGCAGTGTATCGCTGAAAATATCTTATAATATAACGTAATATGCAGTGTATCATTGAAAATACCTTATAATATATAGTAGTTTACCATTGAAAATACCTTATAATATAACGTAATATGCAGTGTATCATTGAAAACACCTTATAATATAACGTAATATGCAGTGTATCATTGAAAATACCTTATAATATAACGTAATATGCAGTGTATCATTGAAAATACCTTATAATATATCATAATATGCGGTTTATCATTGAAAATACCTTATAATATATGGTATTTTGTAGTGTATCAATGAAAATAGCTTATAATATAACGGAATATGCTGTGTATCATTGAAAATATCTTATAATATAACGTAATATGCAGTGTATCATTGAAAATACCTTATAATATATAGTAGTTTATCATTGAAAATACCTTATAATATAACGTTATATGTAGTGTATCATTGAAATTACCTTATAATATATCATAATATGCGGTTTATCATTGAAAATACCGTATAATATATGGTAATTTGTAGTGTATCAATGAAAATAGCTTATAATATAACGGAATATGCAGTGTATCATTGATAATACCTTATAATATAACGTAATGTGCAGTGTATCATTGAAAATAACTTATAATATAACGTAATGTGCAGTGTATCATTGAAAATACCATATAATATATCGTAATATGCAGTGTATCATTCAAAATACCTTATAATATATAGTAGTTTACCATTGAAAATACCTTATAATATAACGTAATATGCAGTGTATCATTGAAAACACCTTATAATATAAGGTAATATGCAGTGTATCATTGAAAATACCTTATAATATAGCGTAATTTGCAGTGTATCATTGAAAATACCTTATAATATAACGTAATATGCAGTGTATCTTTGAAAATACCATATAATATAACGTAATATGCAGTGTATCATAGAAAATACCATATAATATATCGTAATATGCAGTGTATCATTGAAAATACCTTATAATATAACGTAATATGCAGTGTATCGCTGAAAATATCTTATAATATAACGTAATATGCAGTGTATCATTGAAAATACCTTATAATATATAGTAGTTTACCATTGAAAATACCTTATAATATAACGTAATATGCAGTGTATCTTTGAAAATACCATATAATATAACGTAATATGCAGTGTATCATAGAAAATACCATATAATATATCGTAATATGCAGTGTATCATTGAAAATACCTTATAATATAACGTAATATGCAGTGTATCGCTGAAAATATCTTATAATATAACGTAATATGCAGTGTATCATTGAAAATACCTTATAATATATAGTAGTTTACCATTGAAAATACCTTATAATATAACGTAATATGCAGTGTATCATTGAAAACACCTTATAATATAACGTAATATGCAGTGTATCATTGAAAATACCTTATAATATAACGTAATATGTAGTGTATCATTGAAAATACCTTATAATATATCATAATATGCGGTTTATCATTGAAAATACCTTATAATATATGGTATTTTGTAGTGTATCAATGAAAATAGCTTATAATATAACGGAATATGCTGTGTATCATTGAAAATATCTTATAATATAACGTAATATGCAGTGTATCATTGAAAATACCTTATAATATATAGTAGTTTATCATTGAAAATACCTTATAATATAACGTTATATGTAGTGTATCATTGAAATTACCTTATAATATATCATAATATGCGGTTTATCATTGAAAATACCGTATAATATATGGTAATTTGTAGTGTATCATTGAAAATAGCTTATAATATAACGGAATATGCAGTGTATCATTGATAATACCTTATAATATAACGTAATGTGCAGTGTATCATTGAAAATAACTTATAATATAACGTAATGTGCAGTGTATCATTGAAAATACCATATAATATATCGTAATATGCAGTGTATCATTCAAAATACCTTATAATATATAGTAGTTTACCATTGAAAATACCTTATAATATAACGTAATATGCAGTGTATCATTGAAAACACCTTATAATATAAGGTAATATGCAGTGTATCATTGAAAATACCTTATAATATAGCGTAATTTGCAGTGTATCATTGAAAATACCTTATAATATAACGTAATATGCAGTGTATCTTTGAAAATACCATATAATATAACGTAATATGCAGTGTATCATAGAAAATACCATATAATATATCGTAATATGCAGTGTATCATTGAAAATACCTTATAATATAACGTAATATGCAGTGTATCGCTGAAAATACCTTATAATATAACGTAATATGCAGTGTATCATTGAAAATACCTTATAATATATAGTAGTTTACCATTGAAAATACCTTATAATATAACGTAATATGCAGTGTATCATTGAAAACACCTTATAATATAACGTAATATGCAGTGTATCATTGAAAATACCTTATAATATAACGTAATATGCAGTGTATCATTGAAAATACCTTATAATATAACGTAATATGCAGTGTATCATTGAAAATACCTTATAATATAACATAATATGCATAGTATCATTGAAAATACCTTATAATATATGGTATTTTGTAGTGTATCAATGAAAATAGCTTACAATATAACGGAATATGCTGTGGATCATTGAAAATATCTTATAATATAACGAAATATGCAATGTATCATTGAAAATACCTTATAATATATAGTAGTTTACCATTGAAAATACCTTCTAATATAACGTAATATGCAGTGGATCATTGAAAATACCTTATAATATATAGTAGTTTACCATTGAAAATACCTTATAATATAACGTAATATGCAGTGTATCATTGAAAATACCTTATAATATAACGTAATATGCAGTGTATCTTTGAAAATACCATATAATATAACGTAATATGCAGTGTATCATTGAAAATACCTTATAATATAACGTAATATGCAGTGTATCTTTGAAAATACCATATAATATAACGTAATATGCAGTGTATCATAGAAAATACCATATAATATATCGTAATATGCAGTGTATCATTGAAAATACCTTATAATATAACGTAATATGCAGTGTATCGCTGAAAATATCTTATAATATAACGTAATATGCAGTGTATCATTGAAAATACCTTATAATATATAGTAGTTTACCATTGAAAATACCTTAAAATATAACGTAATATGCAGTGTATCATTGAAAATACCTTATAATATAACATAATATACAGTGTATCATTGAAAATACCTTATAATATAACGTAATATACAGTGTATTATTGAAAATACCTTATAATATAACGTAATATGCAGTGTATCATTGAAAATACCTTATAATATAACATAATATGCATAGTATCATTGAAAATACCTTATAATATATCGTAATATGCGGTTTATCATTGAAAATACCTTATAATATATGGTAATTTGTAGTGTATCAATGAAAATAGCTTATAATATAACGGAATATGAAGTGTATCATTGAAAATATCTTATAATATAACGTAATATGCAGTGTATCATTGAAAATACCTTATAATATAACGTAATATGCAGTGTATCATTGAAAATACCTTATAATATAACGTAATATGTAGTGTATCATTGAAAATACCTTATAATATATCATAATATGCGGTTTATCATTGAAAATACCTTATAATATATGGTATTTTGTAGTGTATCAATGAAAATAGCTTATAATATAACGGAATATGCTGTGTATCATTGAAAATATCTTATAATATAACGTAATATGCAGTGTATCATTGAAAATACCTTATAATATATAGTAGTTTATCATTGAAAATACCTTATAATATAACGTAATATGTAGTGTATCATTGAAATTACCTTATAATATATCATAATATGCGGTTTATCATTGAAAATACCGTATAATATATGGTAATTTGTAGTGTATCAATGAAAATAGCTTATAATATAACGTAATATGCAGTGTATCATTGAAAATACCTTATAATATAGCGTAATATGCAGTGTATCTTTGAAAATACCTTATAATATAACGTAATATGCAGTGTATCATTGAAAATACCTTATAATATATAGTAGTTTACCATTGAAAATACCTTATAATATAACGTAATATGCAGTGTATCATTGAAAATACCTTATAATATAACGTAATATGCAGTGTATCTTTGAAAATACCATATAATATAACGTAATATGCAGTGTATCATAGAAAATACCATATAATATATCGTAATATGCAGTGTATCATTGAAAATACCTTATAATATAACGTAATATGCAGTGTATCGCTGAAAATATCTTATAATATAACGTAATATGCAGTGTATCATTGAAAATACCTTATAATATATAGTAGTTTACCATTGAAAATACCTTATAATATAACGTAATATGCAGTGTATCATTGAAAATATCTTATAATATAACGTAATATGCAGTGTATCATTGAAAATACCTTATAATATATAGTAGTTTATCATTGAAAATACCTTATAATATAACGTAATATGCAGTGTATCATTGAAAATACCTTATAATATAACATAATATGCATAGTATCATTGAAAATACCTTATAATATATGGTATTTTGTAGTGTATCAATGAAAATAGCTTACAATATAACGGAATATGCTGTGGATCATTGAAAATATCTTATAAAATAACGTAATATGCAGTGTATCATTGAAAATACCTTATAATATATAGTAGTTTACCATTGAAAATACCTTATAATATAACGTAATATGCAGTGTATCATTGAAAATACCTTATAATATATAGTAGTTTACCATTGAAAATACCTTATAATATAACGTAATATGCAGTGTATCATTGAAAATACCTTATAATATAACGTAATATGCAGTGTATCTTTGAAAATACCATATAATATAACGTAATATGCAGTGTATCATTGAAAATACCTTATAATATAACGTAATATGCAGTGTATCTTTGAAAATACCATATAATATAACGTAATATGCAGTGTATCATAGAAAATACCATATAATATATCGTAATATGCAGTGTATCGTTGAAAATACCTTATAATATAACGTAATATGCAGTGTATCGCTGAAAATATCTTATAATATAACGTAATATGCAGTGTATCATTGAAAATACCTTATAATATAACATAATATGCATAGTATCATTGAAAATACCTTATAATATATAGTAGTTTATCATTGAAAATACCTTATAATATAACGTAATATGCAGTGTATCATTGAAAATACCTTATAATATAACATAATATGCATAGTATCATTGAAAATACCTTATAATATATGGTATTTTGTAGTGTATCAATGAAAATAGCTTACAATATAACGGAATATGCTGTGGATCATTGAAAATATCTTATAATATAACGTAATATGCAGTGTATCATTGAAAATACCTTATAATATATAGTAGTTTACCATTGAAAATACCTTATAATATAACGTAATATGCAGTGTATCATTGAAAATACCTTATAATATATAGTAGTTTACCATTGAAAATACCTTATAATATAACGTAATATGCAGTGTATCATTGAAAATACCTTATAATATAACGTAATATGCAGTGTATCTTTGAAAATACCATATAATATAACGTAATATGCAGTGTATCATTGAAAATACCTTATAATATAACGTAATATGCAGTGTATCTTTGAAAATACCATATAATATAACGTAATATGCAGTGTATCATAGAAAATACCATATAATATATCGTAATATGCAGTGTATCATTGAAAATACCTTATAATATATAGTAGTTTACCATTGAAAATACCTTATAATATAACGTAATATGCAGTGTATCATTGAAAATACCTTATAATATATAGTAGTTTACCATTGAAAATACCTTATAATATAACGTAATATGCAGTGTATCATTGAAAATACCTTATAATATAACGTAATATGCAGTGTATCTTTGAAAATACCATATAATATAACGTAATATGCAGTGTATCATTGAAAATACCTTATAATATAACGTAATATGCAGTGTATCTTTGAAAATACCATATAATATAACGTAATATGCAGTGTATCATAGAAAATACCATATAATATATCGTAATATGCAGTGTATCATTGAAAATACCTTATAATATAACGTAATATGCAGTGTATCGCTGAAAATATCTTATAATATAACGTAATATGCAGTGTATCATTGAAAATACCTTATAATATATAGTAGTTTACCATTGAAAATACCTTAAAATATATCGTAATATGCAGTGTATCATTGAAAATACCTTATAATATAACATAATATACAGTGTATTATTGAAAATACCTTATAATATAACATAATATACAGTGTATTATTGAAAATACCTTATAATATAACGTAATATGCAGTGTATCATTGAAAATACCTTATAATATAACATAATATGCATAGTATCATTGAAAATACCTTATAATATAACATAATATGCATAGTATCATTGAAAATACCTTATAATATATGGTAATTTGTAGTGTATCAATGAAAATAGCTTATAATATAACGGAATATGCAGTGTATCATTGAAAATACCTTATAATATATCATAATATGCGGTTTATCATTGAAAATACCTTATAATATATGGTATTTTGTAGTGTATCAATGAAAATAGCTTATAATATAACGGAATATGCTGTGTATCATTGAAAATATCTTATAATATAACGTAATATGCAGTGTATCATTGAAAATACCTTATAATATATAGTAGTTTATCATTGAAAATACCTTATAATATAACGTAATATGTAGTGTATCATTGAAATTACCTTATAATATATCATAATATGCGGTTTATCATTGAAAATACCTTATAATATATGGTATTTTGTAGTGTATCAATGAAAATAGCTTATAATATAACGGAATATGCTGTGTATCATTGAAAATATCTTATAATATAACGTAATATGCAGTGTATCATTGAAAATACCTTATAATATATAGTAGTTTATCATTGAAAATACCATATAATATATCGTAATATGCAGTGTATCATTGAAATTACCTTATAATATATCATAATATGCGGTTTATCATTGAAAATACCGTATAATATATGGTAATTTGTAGTGTATCAATGAAAATAGCTTATAATATAACGGAATATGCAGTGTATCATTGATAATACCTTATAATATAACGTAATGTGCAGTGTATCATTGAAAATAATATATAATATAACGTAATGTGCAGTGTATCATTGAAAATACCATATAATATATCGTAATATGCAGTGTATCATTCAAAATACCTTATAATATATAGTAGTTTACCATTGAAAATACCTTATAATATAACGTAATATGCAGTGTATCATTGAAAACACCTTATAATATAACGTAATATGCAGTGTATCATTGAAAATACCTTATAATATCGCGTAATATGCAGTGTATCTTTGAAAATACCTTATAATATAACGTAATATGCAGTGTATCATTGAAAATACCTTATAATATATAGTAGTTTACCATTGAAAATACCTTATAATATAACGTTATATGTAGTGTATCATTGAAATTACCTTATAATATATCATAATATGCGGTTTATCATTGAAAATACCGTATAATATATGGTAATTTGTAGTGTATCAATGAAAATAGCTTATAATATAACGGAATATGCAGTGTATCATTGATAATACCTTATAATATAACGTAATGTGCAGCGTATCATTGAAAATAACTTATAATATAACGTAATGTGCAGTGTATCATTGAAAATACCATATAATATATCGTAATATGCAGTGTATCATTCAAAATACCTTATAATATATAGTAGTTTACCATTGAAAATACCTTATAATATAACGTAATATGCAGTGTATCATTGAAAACACCTTATAATATAACGTAATATGCAGTGTATCATTGAAAATACCTTATAATATAGCGTAATTTGCAGTGTATCTTTGAAAATACCTTATAATATAACGTAATATGCAGTGTATCATTGAAAATACCTTATAATATATAGTAGTTTACCATTGAAAATACCTTATAATATAACGTAATATGCAGTGTATCATTGAAAATACCTTATAATATAACGTAATATGCAGTGTATCTTTGAAAATACCATATAATATAACGTAATATGCAGTGTATCATAGAAAATACCATATAATATATCGTAATATGCAGTGTATCATTGAAAATACCTTATAATATAACGTAATATGCAGTGTATCGCTGAAAATATCTTATAATATAACGTAATATGCAGTGTATCATTGAAAATACCTTATAATATATAGTAGTTTACCATTGAAAATACCTTAAAATATAACGTAATATGCAGTGTATCATTGAAAATACCTTATAATATAACGTAATACACAGTGTATTATTGAAAATACCTTATAATATAACGTAATATGCAGTGTATCATTGAAAATACCTTATAATATAACATAATATGCATAGTATCATTGAAAATACCTTATAATATAACATAATATGCATAGTATCATTGAAAATACCTTATAATATATGGTAATTTGTAGTGTATCAATGAAAATAGCTTATAATATAACGGAATATGCAGTGTATCATTGAAAATAACTTATAATATATCATAATATGCGGTTTATCATTGAAAATACCTTATAATATATGGTATTTTGTAGTGTATCAATGAAAATAGCTTATAATATAACGGAATATGCAGTGTATCATTGAAAATAACTTATAATATATCATAATATGCGGTTTATCATTGAAAATACCTTATAATATATGGTATTTTGTAGTGTATCAATGAAAATAGCTTATAATATAACGGAATATGCTGTGTATCATTGAAAATATCTTGTAATATAACATAATATGCAGTGTAGCATTGAAAATACCTTATGATATAACGTAATATGCAGTGTATCATTGAAAATACCTTATAATATATGGTAATTTGTAGGGTATCAATGAAAATACCTTGTAATATAACGTAATATGCAGTGTATCATTGAAAATACCTTATAATATAACGTAATATGCAGTGTATCATTGAAAATACCTTATAATATAACGGAATATGCAGTGTATCATTGAAAATACCTTATCATATAACGTAATATGCAGTGTATCATTGAAAATACCTTATAATATAACATAATATGCATAGTATCATTGAAAATACCTTATAATATATGGTATTTTGTAGTGTATCAATGAAAATAGCTTATAATATAACGGAATATGCTGTGGATCATTGAAAATATCTTATAATATAACGTAATATGCAGTGTATCATTGAAAATACCTTATAATATATAGTAGTTTACCATTGAAAATACCTTATAATATAACGTAATGTGCAGTGTATCATTGAAAATACATTATTATATGTGGTAATTTGTAGTGTATCAATGAAAATAGCTTATAATATAACGGAATATGCAGTGTATCATTGAAAATAACTTATAATATATCATAATATGCGGTTTATCATTGAAAATACCTTATAATATATGGTATTTTGTAGTGTATCAATGAAAATAGCTTATAATATAACGGAATATGCTGTGTATCTTTGAAAATATCTTGTAATATAACATAATATGCAGTGTAGCATTGAAAATACCTTATGATATAACGTAATATGCAGTGTATCATTGAAAATACCATATAATATATCGTAATATACAGTGTATCATTGAAAATACCTTATAATATAACGTAATATGCAGTGTATCATTGAAAAGATTTTATAATATAACGTAATATGCAGTGTATCATTGAAAATACCTTATAATATATAGTAGTTTACCATTGAAAATACCTTATAATATAACGTAATGTGCAGTGTATCATTGAAAATACATTATTATATGTGGTAATTTGTAGTGTATCAATGAAAATAGCTTATAATATAACGGAATATGCAGTGTATCATTGAAAATAACTTATAATATATCATAATATGCGGTTTATCATTGAAAATACCTTATAATATATGGTAATTTGTAGTGTATCAATGAAAATACCTTATAATATAACGTAATATGCAGTGTATCATTGAAAATACCATATAATATATCGTAATATACAGTGTATCATTGAAAATACCTTATAATATAACGTAATATGCAGTGTATCATTGAAAAGATTTTATAATATAACGTGATATGCAGTGTATCATTGAAAATACCTTATACTATAACGTAATCTGCAGTGTATCATTGAAAATACCTTATAATATATAGTAGTTTATCATTGAAAATACCTTATAATATAACGTAATATGTAGTGTATCATTGAAAATGCCTTATAATATATCATAATATGCGGTTCATCATTCAAAATACCTTATAATATAACGTAATATGCAGTGTATCATTGAAAATATCTTATAATATAACGTAATATGTAGTGTATCATTGAAATTACCTTATAATATATCATAATATGCGGTTTATCATTGAAAATACCGTATAATATATGGTAATTTGTAGTGTATCAATGAAAATAGCTTATAATATAACGGAATATGCAGTGTATCATTGATAATACCTTATAATATAACGTAATGTGCAGTTTATCATTGAAAATAACTTATAATATAACGTAATGTGCAGTGTATCATTGAAAATACCATATAATATATCGTAATATGCAGTGTATCATTCAAAATACCTTATAATATATAGTAGTTTACCATTGAAAATACCTTATAATATAACGTAATATGCAGTGTATCATTGAAAACACCTTATAATATAACGTAATATGCAGTGTATCATTGAAAATACCTTATAATATAGCGTAATTTGCAGTGTATCTTTGAAAATACCTTATAATATAACGTAATATGCAGTGTATCATTGAAAATACCTTATAATATATAGTAGTTTACCATTGAAAATACCTTATAATATAACGTAATATGCAGTGTATCATTGAAAATACCTTATAATATAACGTAATATGCAGTGTATCTTTGAAAATACCATATAATATAACGTAATATGCAGTGTATCATAGAAAATACCATATAATATAACGTAATATGCAGTGTATCATTGAAAATACCTTATAATATAACGTAATATGCAGTGTATCGCTGAAAATATCTTATAATATAACGTAATATGCAGTGTATCATTGAAAATACCTTATAATATATAGTAGTTTACCATTGAAAATACCTTAAAATATAACGTAATATGCAGTGTATCATTGAAAATACCTTATAATATAACATAATATACAGTGTATTATTGAAAATACCTTATAATATAACGTAATATGCAGTGTATCATTGAAAATACCTTATAATATAACATAATATGCATAGTATCATTGAAAATACCTTATAATATAACATAATATGCATAGTATCATTGAAAATACCTTATAATATATGGTAATTTGTAGTGTATCAATGAAAATAGCTTATAATATAACGGAATATGCAGTGTATCATTGAAAATAACTTATAATATATCATAATATGCGGTTTATCATTGAAAATACCTTATAATATATGGTAATTTGTAGTGTATCAATGAAAATAGCTTATAATATAACGGAATATGCAGTGTATCATTGAAAATAACTTATAATATATCATAATATGCGGTTTATCATTGAAAATACCTTATAATATATGGTATTTTGTAGTGTATCAATGAAAATAGCTTATAATATAACGGAATATGCTGTGTATCATTGAAAATATCTTGTAATATAACATAATATGCAGTGTAGCATTGAAAATACCTTATGATATAACGTAATATGCAGTGTATCATTGAAAATACCGTATAATATATGGTAATTTGTAGGGTATCAATGAAAATACCTTGTAATATAACGTAATATGCAGTGTATCATTGAAAATACCTTATAATATAACGTAATATGCAGTGTATCATTGAAAATACCTTATAATATAACGGAATATGCAGTGTATCATTGAAAATACCTTATCATATAACGTAATATGCAGTGTATCATTCAAAATACCTTATAATATATAGTAGTTTACCATTCAAAATACCTTATAATATAACGTAATATGCAGTGTACCATTGAAAACATCTTATAATATAACGTAATATGCAGTGTATAATTGAAAATACCTTATAATATAGCGTAATATGCAGTGTATCATTGAAAATACCTCATAATATATAGTAGTTTCTCATTGAAAATACCTTACAATATATCATAATATGCAGTGTATCATTGAAAATACCTTATAATATAACGTAATATGCAGTGTATCATTGAAAATATCTTATAATATAACGTAATATGCAGTGTATCATTGAAAATACCTTATAATATATAGTAGTTTACCATTGAAAATACCTTATAATATAACGTAATATGCAGTGTATCATTGAAAATACCTTATAGTATAACGTAATATGCAGTGTATCTTTGAAAATACCATATAATGTAACGTAATATGCAGTGTATCATAGAAAATACCATATAATATATCGTAATATGCAGTGTATCATTGAAAATACCTTATAATATAACGTAATATGCAGTGTATCGCTGAAAATATCTTATAATATAACGTAATATGCAGTGTATCATTGAAAATAACTTATAATATATAGTAGTTTACCATTGAAAATACCTTATAATATAACGTAATATGCAGTGTATCATTCAAAATACCTTATAATATAACATAATATACAGTGTATTATTGAAAATGCCTTATAATATAACGTAATATGCAGTGTATCATTGAAAATACCTTATAATATAACATAATATGCATAGTATCATTGAAAATACCTTATAATATAACATAATATGCATAGTATCATTGAAAATACCTTACAACATATGGTAATTTGTAGTGTATCAATGAAAATAGCTTATAATTTAACGGAATATGCAGTGTATCATTGAAAATAACTTATAATATATCATAATATGCGGTTTATCATTGAAAATACCTTATAATATATGGTATTTTGTAGTGTATCAATGAAAATAGCTTATAGTATAACGGAATATGCTGTGTATCATTGAAAATATCTTGTAATATAACATAATATGCAGTGTAGCATTGAAAATACCTTATGATATAACGTAATATGCAGTGTATCATTGAAAATACCTTATAATATATGGTAATTTGTAGTGTATCAATGAAAATACCTTGTAATATAACGTAATATGCGGTTTATCATTGAAAATACCTTATAATATATGGTATTTTGTAGTGTATCAATGAAAATAGCTTATAATATAACGGAATATGCTGTGGATCATTGAAAATATCTTATAATATAACGTAATATGCAGTGTATCATTGAAAATACCTTATAATATATAGTAGTTTACCATTGAAAATACCTTATAATATAACGTAATGTGCAGTGTATCATTGAAAATACATTATTATATGTGGTAATTTGTAGTGTATCAATGAAAATAGCTTATAATATAACGGAATATGCAGTGTATCATTGAAAATAACTTATAATATATCATAATATGCGGTTTATCATTGAAAATACCTTATAATATATGGTATTTTGTAGTGTATCAATGAAAATAGCTTATAATATAACGGAATATGCTGTGTATCTTTGAAAATATCTTGTAATATAACATAATATGCAGTGTAGCATTGAAAATACCTTATGATATAACGTAATATGCAGTGTATCATTGAAAATACCTTATAATATATGGTAATTTGTAGTGTATCAATGAAAATACCTTATAATATAACGTAATATGCAGTGTATCATTGAAAATACCATATAATATATCGTAATATACAGTGTATCATTGAAAATACCTTATAATATAACGTAATATGCAGTGTATCATTGAAAAGATTTTATAATATAACGTAATATGCAGTGTATCATTGAAAATACCTTATACTATAACGTAATCTGCAGTGTATCATTGAAAATACCTTATAATATATAGTAGTTTATCATTGAAAATACCTTATAATATAACGTAATATGTAGTGTATCATTGAAAATGCCTTATAATATATCATAATATGCGGTTCATCATTCAAAATACCTTATAATATAACGTAATATGCAGTGTATCATTGAAAATATCTTATAATATAACGTAATATGTAGTGTATCATTGAAATTACCTTATAATATATCATAATATGCGGTTTATCATTGAAAATACCGTATAATATATGGTAATTTGTAGTGTATCAATGAAAATAGCTTATAATATAACGGAATATGCAGTGTATCATTGATAATACCTTATAATATAACGTAATGTGCAGTGTATCATTGAAAATAACTTATAATATAACGTAATGTGCAGTGTATCATTGAAAATACCATATAATATATCGTAATATGCAGTGTATCATTCAAAATACCTTATAATATATAGTAGTTTACCATTGAAAATACCTTATAATATAACGTAATATGCAGTGTATCATTGAAAATACCTTATAATATAACGTAATATGCAGTGTATCATTGAAAATACCTTATAATATAGCGTAATTTGCAGTGTATCTTTGAAAATACCTTATAATATAACGTAATATGCAGTGTATCATTGAAAATACCTTATAATATATAGTAGTTTACCATTGAAAATACCTTATAATATAACGTAATATGCAGTGTATCATTGAAAATACCTTATAATATAACGTAATATGCAGTGTATCTTTGAAAATACCATATAATATAACGTAATATGCAGTGTATCATAGAAAATACCATATAATATATCGTAATATGCTGTGTATCATTGAAAATATCTTGTAATATAACATAATATGCAGTGTATAATTGAAAATACCTTATAATATAGCGTAATATGCAGTGTATCATTGAAAATACCTCATAATATATAGTAGTTTCTCATTGAAAATACCTTACAATATATCATAATATGCAGTGTATCATTGAAAATACCTTATAATATAACGTAATATGCAGTGTATCATTGAAAATATCTTATAATATAACGTAATATGCAGTGTATCATTGAAAATACCTTATAATATATAGTAGTTTACCATTGAAAATACCTTATAATATAACGTAATATGCAGTGTATCATTGAAAATACCTTATAGTATAACGTAATATGCAGTGTATCTTTGAAAATACCATATAATGTAACGTAATATGCAGTGTATCATTGAAAATAACTTATAATATATCATAATATGCGGTTTATCATTGAAAATACCTTATAATATATGGTATTTTGTAGTGTATCAATGAAAATAGCTTATAATATAACGGAATATGCAGTGTATCATTGAAAATAACTTATAATATATCATAATATGCGGTTTATCATTGAAAATACCTTATAATATATGGTATTTTGTAGTGTATCAATGAAAATAGCTTATAATATAACGGAATATGCAGTGTATCATTGAAAATACCTTATCATATAACGTAATATGCAGTGTATCATTCAAAATACCTTATAATATATAGTAGTTTACCATTCAAAATACCTTATAATATAACGTAATATGCAGTGTACCATTGAAAACATCTTATAATATAACGTAATATGCAGTGTATAATTGAAAATACCTTATAATATAGCGTAATATGCAGTGTATCATTGAAAATACCTCATAATATATAGTAGTTTCTCATTGAAAATACCTTACAATATATCATAATATGCAGTGTATCATTGAAAATACCTTATAATATAACGTAATATGCAGTGTATCATTGAAAATATCTTATAATATAACGTAATATGCAGTGTATCATTGAAAATACCTTATAATATATAGTAGTTTACCATTGAAAATACCTTATAATATAACGTAATATGCAGTGTATCATTGAAAATACCTTATAGTATAACGTAATATGCAGTGTATCTTTGAAAATACCATATAATGTAACGTAATATGCAGTGTATCATAGAAAATACCATATAATATATCGTAATATGCAGTGTATCATTGAAAATACCTTATAATATAACGTAATATGCAGTGTATCGCTGAAAATATCTTATAATATAACGTAATATGCAGTGTATCATTGAAAATAACTTATAATATATAGTAGTTTACCATTGAAAATACCTTATAATATAACGTAATATGCAGTGTATCATTCAAAATACCTTATAATATAACATAATATACAGTGTATTATTGAAAATGCCTTATAATATAACGTAATATGCAGTGTATCATTGAAAATACCTTATAATATAACATAATATGCATAGTATCATTGAAAATACCTTATAATATAACATAATATGCATAGTATCATTGAAAATACCTTACAACATATGGTAATTTGTAGTGTATCAATGAAAATAGCTTATAATTTAACGGAATATGCAGTGTATCATTGAAAATAACTTATAATATATCATAATATGCGGTTTATCATTGAAAATACCTTATAATATATGGTATTTTGTAGTGTATCAATGAAAATAGCTTATAGTATAACGGAATATGCTGTGTATCATTGAAAATACCTTGTAATATAACATAATATGCAGTGTAGCATTGAAAATACCTTATGATATAACGTAATATGCAGTGTATCATTGAAAATACCTTATAATATATGGTAATTTGTAGTGTATCAATGAAAATACCTTGTAATATAACGTAATATGCGGTTTATCATTGAAAATACCTTATAATATATGGTATTTTGTAGTGTATCAATGAAAATAGCTTATAATATAACGGAATATGCTGTGGATCATTGAAAATACCTTATAATATAACGTAATATGCAGTGTATCATTGAAAATACCTTATAATATATAGTAGTTTACCATTGAAAATACCTTATAATATAACGTAATGTGCAGTGTATCATTGAAAATACATTATTATATGTGGTAATTTGTAGTGTATCAATGAAAATAGCTTATAATATAACGGAATATGCAGTGTATCATTGAAAATAACTTATAATATATCATAATATGCGGTTTATCATTGAAAATACCTTATAATATATGGTATTTTGTAGTGTATCAATGAAAATAGCTTATAATATAACGGAATATGCTGTGTATCTTTGAAAATATCTTGTAATATAACATAATATGCAGTGTAGCATTGAAAATACCTTATGATATAACGTAATATGCAGTGTATCATTGAAAATACCTTATAATATATGGTAATTTGTAGTGTATCAATGAAAATACCTTATAATATAACGTAATATGCAGTGTATCATTGAAAATACCATATAATATATCGTAATATACAGTGTATCATTGAAAATACCTTATAATATAACGTAATATGCAGTGTATCATTGAAAAGATTTTATAATATAACGTGATATGCAGTGTATCATTGAAAATACCTTATACTATAACGTAATCTGCAGTGTATCATTGAAAATACCTTATAATATATAGTAGTTTATCATTGAAAATACCTTATAATATAACGTAATATGTAGTGTATCATTGAAAATGCCTTATAATATATCATAATATGCGGTTCATCATTCAAAATACCTTATAATATAACGTAATATGCAGTGTATCATTGAAAATACCTTATAATATAACGTAATATGCAGTGTATCATTGAAAAGATTTTATAATATAACGTGATATGCAGTGTATCATTGAAAATACCTTATACTATAACGTAATCTGCAGTGTATCATTGAAAATACCTTATAATATATAGTAGTTTATCATTGAAAATACCTTATAATATAACGTAATATGTAGTGTATCATTGAAAATGCCTTATAATATATCATAATATGCGGTTCATCATTCAAAATACCTTATAATATAACGTAATATGCAGTGTATCATTGAAAATATCTTATAATATAACGTAATATGCAGTGTATCATTGAAAATACCTTATAATATATAGTAGTTTACCATTGAAAATACCTTATAATATAACGTAATATGCAGTGTATCATTGAAAATACCTTATAATATAACGTAATATGCAGTGTATCTTTGAAAATACCATATAATATAACGTAATATGCAGTGTATCATAGAAAATACCATATAATATATCGTAATATGCAGTGTATCATTGAAAATACCTTATAATATAACGTAATATGCAGTGTATCGCTGAAAATATCTTATAATATAACGTAATATGCAGTGTATCATTGAAAATAACTTATAATATATAGTAGTTTACCATTGAAAATACCTTATAATATAACGTAATATGCAGTGTATCATTGAAAATACCTTATAATATAACATAATATACAGTGTATTATTGAAAATGCCTTATAATATAACGTAATATGCAGTGTATCATTGAAAATACCTTATAATATAACATAATATGCATAGTATCATTGAAAATACCTTATAATATAACATAATATGCATAGTATCATTGAAAATACCTTATAACATATGGTAATTTGTAGTGTATCAATGAAAATAGCTTATAATATAACGGAATATGCAGTGTATCATTGAAAATAACTTATAATATATCATAATATGCAGTGTATCATTGAAAATACCTTATAATATATGGTAATTTGTAGTGTATCAATGAAAATACCTTGTAATATAACGTAATATGCAGTGTATCATTGAAAATACCTTATAATATAACGTAATATGCAGTGTATCATTGAAAATACCTTATCATATAACGTAATATGCAGTGTAGCATTGAAAATACCTTATGATATAACGTAATATGCAGTGTATCATTGAAAATACATTATAATATATGGTAATTTGTAGTGTATCAATGAAAATAGCTTATAATATAACGGAATATGCAGTGTATCATTGAAAATAAATTATAATATATCATAATATGCGGTTTATCATTGAAAATACCTTATAATATATGGTATTTTGTAGTGTATCAATGAAAATAGCTTATAATATAACGGAATATGCTGTGTATCATTGAAAATATCTTGTAATATAACATAATATGCAGTGTAGCATTGAAAATACCTTATGATATAACGTAATATGCAGTGTATCATTGAAAATACCTTATAATATATGGTAATTTGTAGTGTATCAATGAAAATACCTTATAATATAACGTAATATGCAGTGTATCATTGAAAATACCTTATAATATAACGTAATATGCAGTGTATCATTGAAAATACCTTATAATATAACGGAATATGTAGTGTATCATTGAAAATACCTTATCATATAACGTAATATGCAGTGTATCATTGAAAATACCTTATAATATATGGTAATTTGTAGTGTATCATTGAAAACACCTTATAATATAACGTAATATGCAGTGTATCATTGAATATACCTTATAATATACAGTAGTTTATCATTGAAAATACCTTATAATATAACGTAATATGCAGTGTATCATTGAAAATACCATATAATATATGGTAATTTGTAGTGTATCATTGAAAACACCTTATAATATAACGTAATATGCAGTGTATCATTGAATATACCTTATAATATACAGTAGTTTATCATTGAAAATACCTTATAATATAACGTAATATGCAGTGTATCATTGAAAATACCATATAATATAACGTAATATGCAGCGTATCATTGAAAATACCATATAATATATCGTAATATACAGTGTATCATTGAAAATACCTTATAATATAACGTAATATGCAGTGTATCATTGAAAAGATTTTATAATATAACGTGATATGCAGTGTATCATTGAAAATACCTTATAATATATGGTAATATGCAGTGTATCGCTGAAAATATCTTATAATATAACGTAATATGCAGTGTATCATTGATAATACCTTATAATATATAGTAGTTTACCATTGAAAATACCTTATAATATAACGTAATATGCAGTGTATCATTGAAAATACCTTATAATATAGCGTAATATGCAGTGTATCTTTGAAAATACCTTATAATATAACGTAATATGCAGTGTATCACTGAAAATATCTTATAATATAACGTAATATGCAGTGTATCATTGAAAATACCTTATAATTTATAGCAGTTTACCATTGAAAATACCTTATAATATAACGTAATATGCAGAGTATCATTGAAAATACCTTATAATATAACATAATATGCATAGTATCATTGAAAATACCTTATAATATAACATAATATGCATAGTATCATTGAAAATACCTTATAATATATGGTAAATTGTAGTGTATCAATGAAAATAGCTTATAATATAACGGAATATGCAGTGTATCATTGAAAATACCATATAATATATCGTAATATGCAGTGTATCATTCAAAATACCTTATAATATATAGTAGTTTACCATTGAAAATACCTTATAATATAACGTAATATGCAGTGTATCATTGAAAACACCTTATAATATAACGT
The DNA here is from genome assembly GCA_916610255.1 of Lasioglossum lativentre. Taxonomy (NCBI): domain Eukaryota; kingdom Metazoa; phylum Arthropoda; class Insecta; order Hymenoptera; family Halictidae; genus Lasioglossum; species Lasioglossum lativentre. The sequence continues at coordinate 679,476 of CAKAJI010000980.1, read as the reverse complement.
AATATGCAGTGTATCATTGAAAATACCTTATAATATAGCGTAATATGCAGTGTATCATTGAAAATACCTCATAATATATAGTAGTTTCTCATTGAAAATACCTTACAATATATCATAATATGCAGTGTATCATTGAAAATACCTTATAATATAACGTAATATGCAGTGTATCTTTGAAAATACCTTATAATATAACGTAATATGCAGTGTATCATAGAAAATACCATATAATATATCGTAATATGCAGTGTATCATTGAAAATACCTTATAATATAACGTAATATGCAGTGTATCACTGAAAATATCTTATAATATAACGTAATATGCAGTGTATCATTGAAAATACCTTATAATATATAGTAGTATACCATTGAAAATACCTTATAATATAACGTAATATGCAGTGTATCATTGAAAATACCTTATAATATATAGTAGTTTATCATTGAAAATACCTTACAATATATCATAATATGCAGTGTATCATTGAAAATACCTTATAATATAACGTAATATGCAGTGTATCACTGAAAATGCCTTATAATATATCATAATATGCGGTTCATCATTCAAAATACCTTATAATATCACGTAATATGCAGTGTATCATTGAAAATATCTTATAATATAACGTAATATGCAGTGTATCATTGAAAATACCTTATAATATATAGTAGTTTACCATTGAAAATACCTTATAATATAACGTAATATGCAGTGTATCTTTGAAAATACCTGATAATATAACGTAATATGCAGTGTATCATAGAAAATACCATATAATATATCGTAATATGCAGTGTATCATTGAAAATACCTTATAATATAACGTAATATGCAGTGTATCACTGAAAATATCTTATAATATAACGTAATATGCAGTGTATCATTGAAAATACCTTATAATATACAGTGTATTATTGAAAATACCTTATAATATAACGAAATATGCAGTGTATCATTGAAAATACCTTATAATATAACATAATATGCATAGTATCATTGAAAATACCTTATAATATATGGTATTTTGTAGTGTATCAATGAAAATAGCTTATAATATAACGGAATATGCTGTGGATCATTGAAAATACCTTATAATATATAGTAGTATACCATTGAAAATACCTTATAATATAACGTAATATGCAGTGTATCATTGAAAATACCTTATAATATATAGTAGTTTATCATTGAAAATACCTTACAATATATCATAATATGCAGTGTATCATTGAAAATACCTTATAATATAACGTAATATGCAGTGTATCACTGAAAATGCCTTATAATATATCATAATATGCGGTTCATCATTCAAAATACCTTATAATATCACGTAATATGCAGTGTATCATTGAAAATATCTTATAATATAACGTAATATGCAGTGTATCATTGAAAATACCTTATAATATATAGTAGTTTACCATTGAAAATACCTTATAATATAACGTAATATGCAGTGTATCTTTGAAAATACCTGATAATATAACGTAATATGCAGTGTATCATAGAAAATACCATATAATATATCGTAATATGCAGTGTATCATTGAAAATACCTTATAATATAACGTAATATGCAGTGTATCACTGAAAATATCTTATAATATAACGTAATATGCAGTGTATCATTGAAAATACCTTATAATATACAGTGTATTATTGAAAATACCTTATAATATAACGAAATATGCAGTGTATCATTGAAAATACCTTATAATATAACATAATATGCATAGTATCATTGAAAATACCTTATAATATATGGTATTTTGTAGTGTATCAATGAAAATAGCTTATAATATAACGGAATATGCTGTGGATCATTGAAAATATCTTATAATATAACGTAATATGCAGTGTATCATTGAAAATACCTTATAATATATAGTAGTTTACCATTGGAAATACCTTATAATATAACGTAATATGCAGTGTATCTTTGAAAATACCTTATAATATAACGTAATATGCAGTGTATCATAGAAAATACCTTATCATATAACGTAATATGCAGTGTATCATTGAAAATACCTTATAATATAACGGAATATGCAGTGTATCATTGAAAATACCTTATCATATAACGTAATATGCAGTGTATCATTGAAAATACCTTATAATATAACATAATATGCATAGTATCATTGAAAATACCTTATAATATATGGTATTTTGTAGTGTATCAATGAAAATAGCTTATAATATAACGGAATATGCTGTGGATCATTGAAAATATCTTATAATATAACGTAATATGCAGTGTATCATTGAAAATACCTTATAATATATAGTAGTTTACCATTGAAAATACCTTATAATATAACATAATATGCATAGTATTATTGAAAATACCTTATAACATATGGTAATTTGTAGTGTATCAATGAAAATAGCTTATAATATAACGGAAAATGCAGTGTATCATTGAAAATAACTTATAATATATCATAATATGCGGTTTATCATTGAAAATACCTTATAATATATGGTATTTTGTAGTGTATCAATGAAAATAGCTTATAGTATAACGTAATATGCAGTGTATCATTGATAATACCTTATAATATATAGTAGTTTACCATTGAAAATACCTTATAATATAACGTAATATGCAGTGTATCATTGAAAATACCTTATAATATAGCGTAATATGCAGTGTATCTTTGAAAATACCTTATAATATAACGTAATATGCAGTGTATCACTGAAAATATCTTATAATATAACGTAATATGCAGTGTATCATTGAAAATACCTTATAATTTATAGCAGTTTACCATTGAAAATAGCTTATAATATAACGTAATATGCATAGTATCATTGAAAATACCTTATAATATAACATAATATGCATAGTATCATTGAAAATACCTTATAATATAACATAATATGCATAGTATCATTGAAAATACCTTATAATATATGGTAATTTGTAGTGTATCAATGAAAATAGCTTATAATATAACGGAATATGCTGTGTATCATTGAAAATAGCTTATAATATAACGGAATATGCTGTGTATCATTGAAAATACCTTATAATATATGGTAATATGCAGTGTATCGCTGAAAATATCTTATAATATAACGTAATATGCAGTGTATCATTGATAATACCTTATAATATATAGTAGTTTACCATTGAAAATACCTTATAATATAACGTAATATGCAGTGTATCATTGAAAATACCTTATAATATATCATAATATGCGGTTTATCATTGAAAATACCTTATAATATATGGTATTTTGTAGTGTATCAATGAAAATAGCTTATAGTATAACGTAATATGCAGTGTATCATTGATAATACCTTATAATATATAGTAGTTTACCATTGAAAATACCTTATAATATAACGTAATATGCAGTGTATCATTGAAAATACCTTATAATATAGCGTAATATGCAGTGTATCTTTGAAAATACCTTATAATATAACGTAATATGCAGTGTATCACTGAAAATATCTTATAATATAACGTAATATGCAGTGTATCATTGAAAATACCTTATAATTTATAGCAGTTTACCATTGAAAATAGCTTATAATATAACGTAATATGCAGAGTATCATTGAAAATACCTTATAATATAACATAATATGCATAGTATCATTGAAAATACCTTATAATATAACATAATATGCATAGTATCATTGAAAATACCTTATAATATATGGTAATTTGTAGTGTATCAATGAAAATAGCTTATAATATAACGGAATATGCTGTGTATCATTGAAAATAGCTTATAATATAACGGAATATGCTGTGTATCATTGAAAATACCTTATAATATATGGTAATATGCAGTGTATCGCTGAAAATATCTTATAATATAACGTAATATGCAGTGTATCATTGATAATACCTTATAATATATAGTAGTTTACCATTGAAAATACCTTATAATATAACGTAATATGCAGTGTATCATTGAAAATACCTTATAATATAGCGTAATATGCAGTGTATCATTGAAAATACCTTATAATTTATAGCAGTTTACCATTGAAAATACCTTATAATATAACGTAATATGCAGAGTATCATTGAAAATACCTTATAATATAACATAATATGCATAGTATCATTGAAAATACCTTATAATATAACATAATATGCATAGTATCATTGAAAATACCTTATAATATATGGTAATTTGTAGTGTATCAATGAAAATAGCTTATAATATAACGGAATATGCAGTGTATCATTGAAAATAACTTATAATATATCATAATATGCGGTTTATCATTGAAAATACCTTATAATATATGGTATTTTGTAGTGTATCAATGAAAATAGCTTATAATATAACGGAATATGCTGTGTATCATTGAAAATAGCTTATAATATAACGGAATATGCTGTGTATCATTGAAAATATCTTATAATATAACGTAATATGCAGTGTATCATTGAAAATACCTTATAATATATAGTAGTTTATCATTGAAAATACCTTATAATATAACGTAATATGTAGTGTATCATTGAAATTACCTTATAATATATCATAGTATGCGGTTTATCATTGAAAATACCGTATAATATATGGTAATTTGTAGTGTATCAATGAAAATAGCTTATAATATAACGGAATATGCAGTGTATCATTGAAAATACCATATAATATATCGTAATATGCAGTGTATCATTCAAAATACCTTATAATATATAGTAGTTTACCATTGAAAATACCTTATAATATAACGTAATATGCAGTGTATCATTGAAAACACCTTATAATATAACGTAATATGCAGTGTATCATTGAAAATACCTTATAATATAACGGAATATGTAGTGTATCATTGAAAATACCTTATCATATAACGTAATATGCAGTGTATCATTGAAAATACCTTATAATATATGGTAATTTGTAGTGTATCATTGAAAACACCTTATAATATAACGTAATATGCAGTGTATCATTGAATATACCTTATAATATACAGTAGTTTATCATTGAAAATACCTTATAATATAACGTAATATGCAGTGTATCATTGAAAAGATTTTATAATATAACGTGATATGCAGTGTATCATTGAAAATACCTTATAATATATGGTAATATGCAGTGTATCGCTGAAAATATCTTATAATATAACGTAATATGCAGTGTATCATTGATAATACCTTATAATATATAGTAGTTTACCATTGAAAATACCTTATAATATAACGTAATATGCAGTGTATCATTGAAAATACCTTATAATATATCGTAATATGCAGTGTATCTTTGAAAATACCTTATAATATAACGTAATATGCAGTGTATCACTGAAAATATCTTATAATATAACGTAATATGCAGTGTATCATTGAAAATACCTTATAATTTATAGCAGTTTACCATTGAAAATACCTTATAATATAACGTAATATGCAGAGTATCATTGAAAATACCTTATAATATAACATAATATGCATAGTATCATTGAAAATACCTTATAATATAACATAATATGCATAGTATCATTGAAAATACCTTATAATATATGGTAATTTGTAGTGTATCAATGAAAATAGCTTATAATATAACGGAATATGCAGTGTATCATTGAAAATAACTTATAATATATCATAATATGCGGTTTATCATTGAAAATACCTTATAATATATGGTATTTTGTAGTGTATCAATGAAAATAGCTTATAATATAACGTAATATGCAGTGTATCATTGATAATACCTTATAATATATAGTAGTTTACCATTGAAAATACCTTATAATATAACGTAATATGCAGTGTATCATTGAAAATACCTTATAATATAGCGTAATATGCAGTGTATCTTTGAAAATACCTTATAATATAACGTAATATGCAGTGTATCACTGAAAATATCTTATAATATAACGTAATATGCAGTGTATCATTGAAAATACCTTATAATTTATAGCAGTTTACCATTGAAAATACCTTATAATATAACGTAATATGCAGAGTATCATTGAAAATACCTTATAATATAACATAATATGCATAGTATCATTGAAAATACCTTATAATATAACATAATATGCATAGTATCATTGAAAATACCTTATAATATATGGTAATTTGTAGTGTATCAATGAAAATAGCTTATAATATAACGGAATATGCTGTGTATCATTGAAAATAGCTTATAATATAACGGAATATGCTGTGTATCATTGAAAATACCTTATAATATATGGTAATATGCAGTGTATCGCTGAAAATATCTTATAATATAACGTAATATGCAGTGTATCATTGATAATACCTTATAATATATAGTAGTTTACCATTGAAAATACCTTATAATATAACGTAATATGCAGTGTATCATTGAAAATACCTTATAATATAGCGTAATATGCAGTGTATCATTGAAAATACCTTATAATTTATAGCAGTTTACCATTGAAAATACCTTATAATATAACGTAATATGCAGAGTATCATTGAAAATACCTTATAATATAACATAATATGCATAGTATCATTGAAAATACCTTATAATATAACATAATATGCATAGTATCATTGAAAATACCTTATAATATATGGTAATTTGTAGTGTATCAATGAAAATAGCTTATAATATAACGGAATATGCAGTGTATCATTGAAAATAACTTATAATATATCATAATATGCGGTTTATCATTGAAAATACCTTATAATATATGGTATTTTGTAGTGTATCAATGAAAATAGCTTATAATATAACGGAATATGCTGTGTATCATTGAAAATAGCTTATAATATAACGGAATATGCTGTGTATCATTGAAAATATCTTATAATATAACGTAATATGCAGTGTATCATTGAAAATACCTTATAATATATCATAGTATGCGGTTTATCATTGAAAATACCGTATAATATATGGTAATTTGTAGTGTATCAATGAAAATAGCTTATAATATAACGGAATATGCAGTGTATCATTGAAAATACCATATAATATATCGTAATATGCAGTGTATCATTCAAAATACCTTATAATATATAGTAGTTTACCATTGAAAATACCTTATAATATAACGTAATATGCAGTGTATCATTGAAAACACCTTATAATATAACGTAATATGCAGTGTATCATTGAAAATACCTTATAATATAACGGAATATGTAGTGTATCATTGAAAATACCTTATCATATAACGTAATATGCAGTGTATCATTGAAAATACCTTATAATATATGGTAATTTGTAGTGTATCATTGAAAACACCTTATAATATAACGTAATATGCAGTGTATCATTGAATATACCTTATAATATACAGTAGTTTATCATTGAAAATACCTTATAATATAACGTAATATGCAGTGTATCATTGAAAAGATTTTATAATATAACGTGATATGCAGTGTATCATTGAAAATACCTTATAATATATGGTAATATGCAGTGTATCGCTGAAAATATCTTATAATATAACGTAATATGCAGTGTATCATTGATAATACCTTATAATATATAGTAGTTTACCATTGAAAATACCTTATAATATAACGTAATATGCAGTGTATCATTGAAAATACCTTATAATATAGCGTAATATGCAGTGTATCTTTGAAAATACCTTATAATATAACGTAATATGCAGTGTATCACTGAAAATATCTTATAATATAACGTAATATGCAGTGTATCATTGAAAATACCTTATAATTTATAGCAGTTTACCATTGAAAATACCTTATAATATAACGTAATATGCAGAGTATCATTGAAAATACCTTATAATATAACATAATATGCATAGTATCATTGAAAATACCTTATAATATAACATAATATGCATAGTATCATTGAAAATACCTTATAATATATGGTAATTTGTAGTGTATCAATGAAAATACCTTATAATATAACGTAATATGCAGTGTATCATTGAAAATAACTTATAATATATCATAATATGCGGTTTATCATTGAAAATACCTTATAATATATGGTATTTTGTAGTGTATCAATGAAAATAGCTTATAGTATAACGTAATATGCAGTGTATCATTGATAATACCTTATAATATATAGTAGTTTACCATTGAAAATACCTTATAATATAACGTAATATGCAGTGTATCATTGAAAATACCTTATAATATAGCGTAATATGCAGTGTATCATTGAAAATACCTTATAATATAACGTAATATGCAGTGTATCACTGAAAATATCTTATAATATAACGTAATATGCAGTGTATCATTGAAAATACCTTATAATTTATAGCAGTTTACCATTGAAAATACCTTATAATATAACGTAATATGCAGTGTATCATTGAAAATACCTTATAATATAACATAATATGCATAGTATCATTGAAAATACCTTATAATATAACATAATATGCATAGTATCATTGAAAATACCTTATAATATATGGTAATTTGTAGTGTATCAATGAAAATAGCTTATAATATAACGGAATATGCTGTGTATCATTGAAAATAGCTTATAATATAACGGAATATGCTGTGTATCATTGAAAATACCTTATAATATATGGTAATATGCAGTGTATCGCTGAAAATATCTTATAATATAACGTAATATGCAGTGTATCATTGATAATACCTTATAATATATAGTAGTTTACCATTGAAAATACCTTATAATATAACGTAATATGCAGTGTATCATTGAAAATACCTTATAATATAGCGTAATATGCAGTGTATCATTGAAAATACCTTATAATTTATAGCAGTTTACCATTGAAAATACCTTATAATATAACGTAATATGCAGAGTATCATTGAAAATACCTTATAATATAACATAATATGCATAGTATCATTGAAAATACCTTATAATATAACATAATATGCATAGTATCATTGAAAATACCTTATAATATATGGTAATTTGTAGTGTATCAATGAAAATAGCTTATAATATAACGGAATATGCAGTGTATCATTGAAAATAACTTATAATATATCATAATATGCGGTTTATCATTGAAAATACCTTATAATATATGGTATTTTGTAGTGTATCAATGAAAATAGCTTATAATATAACGGAATATGCTGTGTATCATTGAAAATAGCTTATAATATAACGGAATATGCTGTGTATCATTGAAAATACCTTATAATATAGCGTAATATGCAGTGTATCATTGAAAACACCTTATAATATAACGTAATATGCAGTGTATCATTGAAAATACCTTATAATATAACGGAATATGTAGTGTATCATTGAAAATACCTTATCATATAACGTAATATGCAGTGTATCATTGAAAATACCTTATAATATATGGTAATTTGTAGTGTATCATTGAAAACACGTTATAATATAACGTAATATGCAGTGTATCATTGAATATACCTTATAATATACAGTAGTTTATCATTGAAAATACCTTATAATATAACGTAATATGCAGTGTATCATTGAAAAGATTTTATAATATAACGTGATATGCAGTGTATCATTGAAAATACCTTATAATATATGGTAATATGCAGTGTATCGCTGAAAATATCTTATAATATAACGTAATATGCAGTGTATCATTGATAATACCTTATAATATATAGTAGTTTACCATTGAAAATACCTTATAATATAACGTAATATGCAGTGTATCATTGAAAATACCTTATAATATAGCGTAATATGCAGTGTATCATTGAAAATACCTTATAATATAACATAATATGCATAGTATCATTGAAAATACCTTATAATATAACATAATATGCATAGTATCATTGAAAATACCTTATAATATATGGTAATTTGTAGTGTATCAATGAAAATAGCTTATAATATAACGGAATATGCTGTGTATCATTGAAAATAGCTTATAATATAACGGAATATGCTGTGTATCATTGAAAATACCTTATAATATATGGTAATATGCAGTGTATCGCTGAAAATATCTTATAATATAACGTAATATGCAGTGTATCATTGATAATACCTTATAATATATAGTAGTTTACCATTGAAAATACCTTATAATATAACGTAATATGCAGTGTATCATTGAAAATACCTTATAATATAGCGTAATATGCAGTGTATCATTGAAAATACCTTATAATTTATAGCAGTTTACCATTGAAAATACCTTATAATATAACGTAATATGTAGTGTATCATTGAAATTACCTTATAATATATCATAGTATGCGGTTTATCATTGAAAATACCGTATAATATATGGTAATTTGTAGTGTATCAATGAAAATAGCTTATAATATAACGGAATATGCAGTGTATCATTGAAAATACCATATAATATATCGTAATATGCAGTGTATCATTCAAAATACCTTATAATATATAGTAGTTTACCATTGAAAATACCTTATAATATAACGTAATATGCAGTGTATCATTGAAAACACCTTATAATATAACGTAATATGCAGTGTATCATTGAAAATACCTTATAATATAACGGAATATGTAGTGTATCATTGAAAATACCTTATCATATAACGTAATATGCAGTGTATCATTGAAAATACCTTATAATATATGGTAATTTGTAGTGTATCATTGAAAACACGTTATAATATAACGTAATATGCAGTGTATCATTGAATATACCTTATAATATACAGTAGTTTATCATTGAAAATACCTTATAATATAACGTAATATGCAGTGTATCATTGAAAAGATTTTATAATATAACGTGATATGCAGTGTATCATTGAAAATACCTTATAATATATGGTAATATGCAGTGTATCGCTGAAAATATCTTATAATATAACGTAATATGCAGTGTATCATTGATAATACCTTATAATATATAGTAGTTTACCATTGAAAATACCTTATAATATAACGTAATATGCAGTGTATCATTGAAAATACCTTATAATATAGCGTAATATGCAGTGTATCTTTGAAAATACCTTATAATATAACGTAATATGCAGTGTATCACTGAAAATATCTTATAATATAACGTAATATGCAGTGTATCATTGAAAATACCTTATAATTTATAGCAGTTTACCATTGAAAATACCTTATAATATAACGTAATATGCAGTGTATCTTTGAAAATACCTTATAATATAACGTAATATGCAGTGTATCACTGAAAATATCTTATAATATAACGTAATATGCAGTGTATCATTGAAAATACCTTATAATTTATAGCAGTTTACCATTGAAAATACCTTATAATATAACATAATATGCATAGTATCATTGAAAATACCTTATAATATATGGTAATTTGTAGTGTATCAATGAAAATAGCTTATAATATAACGGAATATGCAGTGTATCATTGAAAATAACTTATAATATATCATAATATGCGGTTTATCATTGAAAATACCTTATAATATATGGTATTTTGTAGTGTATCAATGAAAATAGCTTATAATATAACGGAATATGCTGTGTATCATTGAAAATAGCTTATAATATAACGGAATATGCTGTGTATCATTGAAAATATCTTATAATATAACGTAATATGCAGTGTATCATTGAAAATACCTTATAATATATAGTAGTTTATCATTGAAAATACCTTATAATATAACGTAATATGTAGTGTATCATTGAAATTACCTTATAATATATCATAGTATGCGGTTTATCATTGAAAATACCGTATAATATATGGTAATTTGTAGTGTATCAATGAAAATAGCTTATAATATAACGGAATATGCAGTGTATCATTGAAAATACCATATAATATATCGTAATATGCAGTGTATCATTCAAAATACCTTATAATATATAGTAGTTTACCATTGAAAATACCTTATAATATAACGTAATATGCAGTGTATCATTGAAAACACCTTATAATATAACGTAATATGCAGTGTATCATTGAAAATACCTTATAATATAACGGAATATGTAGTGTATCATTGAAAAGACCTTATCATATAACGTAATATGCAGTGTATCATTGAAAATACCTTATAATATATGGTAATTTGTAGTGTATCATTGAAAACACCTTATAATATAACGTAATATGCAGTGTATCATTGAATATACCTTATAATATACAGTAGTTTATCATTGAAAATACCTTATAATATAACGTAATATGCAGTGTATCATTGAAAAGATTTTATAATATAACGTGATATGCAGTGTATCATTGAAAATACCTTATAATATATGGTAATATGCAGTGTATCGCTGAAAATATCTTATAATATAACGTAATATGCAGTGTATCATTGATAATACCTTATAATATATAGTAGTTTACCATTGAAAATACCTTATAATATAACGTAATATGCAGTGTATCATTGAAAATACCTTATAATATAGCGTAATATGCAGTGTATCTTTGAAAATACCTTATAATATAACGTAATATGCAGTGTATCACTGAAAATATCTTATAATATAACGTAATATGCAGTGTATCATAGAAAATACCATATAATATATCGTAATATGCAGTGTATCATTGAAAATACCTTATAATATAACGTAATATGCAGTGTATCACTGAAAATATCTTATAATATAACGTAATATGCAGTGTATCATTGAAAATACCTTATAATATATAGTAGTATACCATTGAAAATACCTTATAATATAACGTAATATGCAGTGTATCATTGAAAATACCTTATAATATATAGTAGTTTATCATTGAAAATACCTTACAATATATCATAATATGCAGTGTATCATTGAAAATACCTTATAATATAACGTAATATGCAGTGTATCACTGAAAATGCCTTATAATATATCATAATATGCGGTTCATCATTCAAAATACCTTATAATATCACGTAATATGCAGTGTACCATTGAAAATACCTTATAATATAACGTAATATGCAGTGTATCATTGAAAATACCTTATAATATATAGTAGTTTACCATTGAAAATACCTTATAATATAACGTAATATGCAGTGTATCTTTGAAAATACCTGATAATATAACGTAATATGCAGTGTATCATAGAAAATACCATATAATATATCGTAATATGCAGTGTATCATTGAAAATACCTTATAATATAACGTAATATGCAGTGTATCATTGAAAATATCTTATAATATAACGTAATATGCAGTGTATCATTGAAAATACCTTATAATATACAGTGTATTATTGAAAATACCTTATAATATAACGAAATATGCAGTGTATCATTGAAAATACCTTATAATATAACATAATATGCATAGTATCATTGAAAATACCTTATAATATATGGTATTTTGTAGTGTATCAATGAAAATAGCTTATAATATAACGGAATATGCTGTGGATCATTGAAAATATCTTATAATATAACGTAATATGCAGTGTATCATTGAAAATACCTTATAATATATAGTAGTTTACCATTGGAAATACCTTATAATATAACGTAATATGCAGTGTATCTTTGAAAATACCTTATAATATAACGTAATATGCAGTGTATCATAGAAAATACCTTATCATATAACGTAATATGCAGTGTATCATTGAAAATACCTTATAATATAACGGAATATGCAGTGTATCATTGAAAATACCTTATCATATAACGTAATATGCAGTGTATCATTGAAAATACCTTATAATATAACATAATATGCATAGTATCATTGAAAATACCTTATAATATATGGTATTTTGTAGTGTATCAATGAAAATAGCTTATAATATAACGGAATATGCTGTGGATCATTGAAAATATCTTATAATATAACGTAATATGCAGTGTATCATTGAAAATACCTTATAATATATAGTAGTTTACCATTGAAAATACCGTATAATATAACATAATATGCATAGTATTATTGAAAATACCTTATAACATATGGTAATTTGTAGTGTATCAATGAAAATAGCTTATAATATAACGGAAAATGCAGTGTATCATTGAAAATAACTTATAATATATCATAATATGCGGTTTATCATTGAAAATACCTTATAATATATGGTATTTTGTAGTGTATCAATGAAAATAGCTTATAGTACAGTATTTTATCGATAAATGTCTGAAATGTCTGGCGGATAAATGTCGCTGAACTATCCCCACTCCTGCGGGGTATACCCCGTGAGGGGCCAAGAAGCTCGAGCGGTCTCGGCCGCCGAGAAATGTAAACATGATACGGGTCGAGTATATCGGTGTGAGACCAGGAGACCACTACTAATCCAATGACAAAACTTCTTTATTTTTCATTATTCTTTTATGGGACTTTGACCAAATTATTCGGGGCATTTTTCTAATGAAAATGATACCAAATATGATATAATTCCGATTATATTTACTTGTGTAATGGGCGATCAAAGTGTCGAGCGCAAGGATCGATGGCGTATGGGAAAGAAAGAGACGCGGAGAGTAGCGGTCGCCGGCACAGTCCAAAGGCCCGCCGGCACAGTCCAAAGGCCCGCCGCGTCCTCACAATGTAATCTCAATAAAAAACTTTTTTATTATTACTTATTTTTGTAGGGGACTTTCACCAATATATTTGTGGCATTTTTCTAATTAAAATGATACCAAACACGATATAATTCGGATCATATTAATGGACATTAATGGTCAGGTACATCGGTGAGGAAACTTGTCCCTGCAAGACACTCTCGTGACTAGGACATTTCGCGACTTTTAAACTTAGAAAACGGGTAGAAGCTCAGCTACAGTAGTTAACTATAAAAAATATTTTCTTCTCTGTATTGGTCGCTCGTATATTCGACTGTTGTACGATGAATTTATTTGACTGGACACATTTTATAAACATTATTAATATTATCAAATACATTTTCAACGAGACGATGCGACTTGTCGTGTCTCTTTCTTTATCAGTTACTCTCTTTGTCTGTTACCAAAACTTACTCCATCGTCATTTAAAAAAATAGATATGTATGTATGTATAATCAGAAAAATTTTAATCGGAGAAATATCTATATAAATAATGATAGAAGTCTCATAAAAGACTAATAAGAAATGTAAAAGTGTCGTCATTAAATTACTATTGGTTCACCGATGTACATACCTGCCTTTTATATTTATATTATTATACAATATGATCCGAATTATATCGTGTTTGGTATCATTTTAATTAGGAAAATGCCACAAATATATTGGTGAAAGTCCCATACAAAAATAAGTAATAATAAAAAAGTTTTTTATTGAGATTACATTGTGAGGACGCGGCGGGCCTTTGGACTGTGCCGGCGGGCCTTTGGACTGTGCTGGCGACCGCTACTCTCCGCGTCTCTTTCTTTCCCATACGCCATCGATCCTTGCGCTCGACACTTTGATCGCCCATTACACAAGTAAATATAATCGGAATTATATCATATTTGGTATCATTTTCATTAGAAAAATGCCCCGAATAATTTGGTCAAAGTCCCATAAAAAAATAATGAAAAATGAAGAAGTTTTGTCATTGGATTAGTAGTGGTCTCACACCGATATACCCGACCCGTATCATGTTTACATTTGTCGGCGACCGAGACCCCTCGAGGTTCCCATTCCATTTCTACGTTCGGCACAAGTCAAAGAATAGTTTCCCTGACGGATAAACGTCGCTGGCCGGACCCGTGGTTGCGACAGTTAACGATAAAATACTGTATAACGTAATATGCAGTGTATCATTGATAATACCTTATAATATATAGTAGTTTACCATTGAAAATACCTTATAATATAACGTAATATGCAGTGTATCATTGAAAATACCTTATAATATAGCGTAATATGCAGTGTATCTTTGAAAATACCTTATAATATAACGTAATATGCAGTGTATCACTGAAAATATCTTATAATATAACGTAATATGCAGTGTATCATTGAAAATACCTTATAATTTATAGCAGTTTACCATTGAAAATACCTTATAATATAACGTAATATGCAGAGTATCATTGAAAATACCTTATAATATAACATAATATGCATAGTATCATTGAAAATACCTTATAATATAACATAATATGCATAGTATCATTGAAAATACCTTATAATATATGGTAATTTGTAGTGTATCAATGAAAATAGCTTATAATATAACGGAATATGCTGTGTATCATTGAAAATAGCTTATAATATAACGGAATATGCTGTGTATCATTGAAAATACCTTATAATATATGGTAATATGCAGTGTATCGCTGAAAATATCTTATAATATAACGTAATATGCAGTGTATCATTGATAATACCTTATAATATATAGTAGTTTACCATTGAAAATACCTTATAATATAACGTAATATGCAGTGTATCATTGAAAATACCTTATAATATAGCGTAATATGCAGTGTATCATTGAAAATACCTTATAATTTATAGCAGTTTACCATTGAAAATACCTTATAATATAACGTAATATGCAGAGTATCATTGAAAATACCTTATAATATAACATAATATGCATAGTATCATTGAAAATACCTTATAATATAACATAATATGCATAGTATCATTGAAAATACCTTATAATATATGGTAATTTGTAGTGTATCAATGAAAATAGCTTATAATATAACGGAATATGCAGTGTATCATTGAAAATAACTTATAATATATCATAATATGCGGTTTATCATTGAAAATACCTTATAATATATGGTATTTTGTAGTGTATCAATGAAAATAGCTTATAATATAACGGAATATGCAGTGTATCATTGAAAATAGCTTATAATATAACGGAATATGCTGTGTATCATTGAAAATATCTTATAATATAACGTAATATGCAGTGTATCATTGAAAATACCTTATAATATATAGTAGTTTATCATTGAAAATACCTTATAATATAACGTAATATGTAGTGTATCATTGAAATTACCTTATAATATATCATAGTATGCGGTTTATCATTGAAAATACCGTATAATATATGGTAATTTGTAGTGTATCAATGAAAATAGCTTATAATATAACGGAATATGCAGTGTATCATTGAAAATACCATATAATATATCGTAATATGCAGTGTATCATTCAAAATACCTTATAATATATAGTAGTTTACCATTGAAAATACCTTATAATATAACGTAATATGCAGTGTATCATTGAAAACACCTTATAATATAACGTAATATGCAGTGTATCATTGAAAATACCTTATAATATAACGGAATATGTAGTGTATCATTGAAAATACCTTATAATATAACGTAATATGCAGTGTATCATTGAAAATACCTTATAATATATCGTAATTTGTAGTGTATCATTGAAAATACCTTATAATATAACGTAATATGCAGTGTATCATTGAATATACCTTATAATATACAGTAGTTTATCATTGAAAATACCTTATAATATAACGTAATATGCAGTGTATCATTGAAAAGATCTTATAATATAACGTGATATGCAGTGTATCATTGAAAATACCTTATAATATATGGTAATATGCAGTGTATCGCTGAAAATATCTTATAATATAACGTAATATGCAGTGTATCATTGATAATACCTTATAATATATAGTAGTTTACCATTGAAAATACCTTATAATATAACGTAATATGCAGTGTATCATTGAAAATACCTTATAATATAGCGTAATATGCAGTGTATCTTTGAAAATACCTTATAATATAACGTAATATGCAGTGTATCACTGAAAATATCTTATAATATAACGTAATATGCAGTGTATCATTGAAAATACCTTATAATTTATAGCAGTTTACCATTGAAAATACCTTATAATATAACGTAATATGCAGAGTATCATTGAAAATACCTTATAATATAACATAATATGCATAGTATCATTGAAAATACCTTATAATATAACATAATATGCATAGTATCATTGAAAATACCTTATAATATATGGTATTTTGTAGTGTATCAATGAAAATAGCTTATAATATAACGGAATATGCAGTGTATCATTGAAAATAACTTATAATATATCATAATATGCGGTTTATCATTGAAAATACCTTATAATATATGGTATTTTGTAGTGTATCAATGAAAATAGCTTATAGTATAACGTAATATGCAGTGTATCATTGATAATACCTTATAATATATAGTAGTTTACCATTGAAAATACCTTATAATATAACGTAATATGCAGTGTATCATTGAAAATACCTTATAATATAGCGTAATATGCAGTGTATCTTTGAAAATACCTTATAATATAACGTAATATGCAGTGTATCATTGAAAATACCTTATAATATAACATAATATGCATAGTATCATTGAAAATACCTTATAATATATGGTATTTTGTAGTGTATCAATGAAAATAGCTTATAATATAACGGAATATGCTGTGGATCATTGAAAATATCTTATAATATAACGTAATATGCAGTGTATCATTGAAAATACCTTATAATATATAGTAGTTTACCATTGAAAATACCTTATAATATAACATAATATGCATAGTATTATTGAAAATTCCTTATAACATATGGTAATTTGTAGTGTATCAATGAAAATAGCTTATAATATAACGGAAAATGCAGTGTATCATTGAAAATAACTTATAATATATCATAATATGCGGTTTATCATTGAAAATACCTTATAATATATGGTATTTTGTAGTGTATCAATGAAAATAGCTTATAGTATAACGTAATATGCAGTGTATCATTGATAATACCTTATAATATATAGTAGTTTACCATTGAAAATACCTTATAATATAACGTAATATGCAGTGTATCATTGAAAATACCTTATAATATAGCGTAATATGCAGTGTATCTTTGAAAATACCTTATAATATAACGTAATATGCAGTGTATCACTGAAAATATCTTATAATATAACGTAATATGCAGTGTATCATTGAAAATACCTTATAATTTATAGCAGTTTACCATTGAAAATACCTTATAATATAACGTAATATGCAGAGTATCATTGAAAATACCTTATAATATAACATAATATGCATAGTATCATTGAAAATACCTTATAATATAACATAATATGCATAGTATCATTGAAAATACCTTATAATATATGGTAATTTGTAGTGTATCAATGAAAATAGCTTATAATATAACGGAATATGCTGTGTATCATTGAAAATAGCTTATAATATAACGGAATATGCTGTGTATCATTGAAAATACCTTATAATATATGGTAATATGCAGTGTATCGCTGAAAATATCTTAAAATATAACGTAATATGCAGTGTATCATTGATAATACCTTATAATATATAGTAGTTTACCATTGAAAATACCTTATAATATAACGTAATATGCAGTGTATCATTGAAAATACCTTATAATATAGCGTAATATGCAGTGTATCATTGAAAATACCTTATAATTTATAGCAGTTTACCATTGAAAATACCTTATAATATAACGTAATATGCAGATTATCATTGAAAATACCTTATAATATAACATAATATGCATAGTATCATTGAAAATACCTTATAATATAACATAATATGCATAGTATCATTGAAAATACCTTATAATATATGGTAATTTGTAGTGTATCAATGAAAATAGCTTATAATATAACGGAATATGCAGTGTATCATTGAAAATAACTTATAATATATCATAATATGCGGTTTATCATTGAAAATACCTTATAATATATGGTATTTTGTAGTGTATCAATGAAAATAGCTTATAATATAACGGAATATGCTGTGTATCATTGAAAATAGCTTATAATATAACGGAATATGCTGTGTATCATTGAAAATATCTTATAATATAACGTAATATGCAGTGTATCATTGAAAATACCTTATAATATATAGTAGTTTATCATTGAAAATACCTTATAATATAACGTAATATGTAGTGTATCATTGAAATTACCTTATAATATATCATAGTATGCGGTTTATCATTGAAAATACCGTATAATATATGGTAATTTGTAGTGTATCAATGAAAATAGCTTATAATATAACGGAATATGCAGTGTATCATTGAAAATACCATATAATATATCGTAATATGCAGTGTATCATTCAAAATACCTTATAATATATAGTAGTTTACCATTGAAAATACCTTATAATATAACGTAATATGCAGAGTATCATTGAAAATACCTTATAATATAACATAATATGCATAGTATCATTGAAAATACCTTATAATATAACATAATATGCATAGTATCATTGAAAATACCTTATAATATATGGTAATTTGTAGTGTATCAATGAAAATAGCTTATAATATAACGGAATATGCAGTGTATCATTGAAAATAACTTATAATATATCATAATATGCGGTTTATCATTGAAAATACCTTATAATATATTGTATTTTGTAGTGTATCAATGAAAATAGCTTATAGTATAACGTAATATGCAGTGTATCATTGATAATACCTTATAATATATAGTAGTTTACCATTGAAAATACCTTATAATATAACGTAATATGCAGTGTATCATTGAAAATACCTTATAATATAGCGTAATATGCAGTGTATCTTTGAAAATACCTTATAATATAACGTAATATGCAGTGTATCACTGAAAATATCTTATAATATAACGTAATATGCAGTGTATCATTGAAAATACCTTATAATTTATAGCAGTTTACCATTGAAAATACCTTATAATATAACGTAATATGCAGAGTATCATTGAAAATACCTTATAATATAACATAATATGCATAGTATCATTGAAAATACCTTATAATATAACATAATATGCATAGTATCATTGAAAATACCTTATAATATATGGTAATTTGTAGTGTATCAATGAAAATAGCTTATAATATAACGGAATATGCTGTGTATCATTGAAAATAGCTTATAATATAACGGAATATGCTGTGTATCATTGAAAATACCTTATAATATATGGTAATATGCAGTGTATCGCTGAAAATATCTTATAATATAACGTAATATGCAGTGTATCATTGATAATACCTTATAATATATAGTAGTTTACCATTGAAAATACCTTATAATATAACGTAATATGCAGTGTATCATTGAAAATACCTTATAATATAGCGTAATATGCAGTGTATCATTGAAAATACCTTATAATTTATAGCAGTTTACCATTGAAAATACCTTATAATATAACGTAATATGCAGAGTATCATTGAAAATACCTTATAATATAACATAATATGCATAGTATCATTGAAAATACCTTATAATATAACATAATATGCATAGTATCATTGAAAATACCTTATAATATATGGTAATTTGTAGTGTATCAATGAAAATAGCTTATAATATAACGGAATATGCAGTGTATCATTGAAAATAACTTATAATATATCATAATATGCGGTTTATCATTGAAAATACCTTATAATATATTGTATTTTGTAGTGTATCAATGAAAATAGCTTATAGTATAACGTAATATGCAGTGTATCATTGATAATACCTTATAATATATAGTAGTTTACCATTGAAAATACCTTATAATATAACGTAATATGCAGTGTATCATTGAAAATACCTTATAATATAGCGTAATATGCAGTGTATCATTGAAAATACCTTATAATATAACGTAATATGCAGTGTATCACTGAAAATATCTTATAATATAACGTAATATGCAGTGTATCATTGAAAATACCTTATAATTTATAGCAGTTTACCATTGAAAATACCTTATAATATAACGTAATATGCAGAGTATCATTGAAAATACCTTATAATATAACATAATATGCATAGTATCATTGAAAATACCTTATAATATAACATAATATGCATAGTATCATTGAAAATACCTTATAATATATGGTAATTTGTAGTGTATCAATGAAAATAGCTTATAATATAACGGAATATGCTGTGTATCATTGAAAATAGCTTATAATATAACGGAATATGCTGTGTATCATTGAAAATACCTTATAATATATGGTAATATGCAGTGTATCGCTGAAAATATCTTATAATATAACGTAATATGCAGTGTATCATTGATAATACCTTATAATATATAGTAGTTTACCATTGAAAATACCTTATAATATAACGTAATATGCAGTGTATCATTGAAAATACCTTATAATATAGCGTAATATGCAGTGTATCATTGAAAATACCTTATAATTTATAGCAGTTTACCATTGAAAATACCTTATAATATAACGTAATATGCAGAGTATCATTGAAAATACCTTATAATATAACATAATATGCATAGTATCATTGAAAATACCTTATAATATAACATAATATGCATAGTATCATTGAAAATACCTTATAATATATGGTAATTTGTAGTGTATCAATGAAAATAGCTTATAATATAACGGAATATGCAGTGTATCATTGAAAATAACTTATAATATATCATAATATGCGGTTTATCATTGAAAATACCTTATAATATATGGTATTTTGTAGTGTATCAATGAAAATAGCTTATAATATAACGGAATATGCTGTGTATCATTGAAAATAGCTTATAATATAACGGAATATGGTGTGTATCATTGAAAATATCTTATAATATAACGTAATATGCAGTGTATCATTGATAATACCTTATAATATATAGTAGTTTACCATTGAAAATACCTTATAATATAACGTAATATGCAGTGTATCATTGAAAATACCTTATAATATAGCGTAATATGCAGTGTATCATTGAAAATACCTTATAATTTATAGCAGTTTACCATTGAAAATACCTTATAATATAACGTAATATGCAGAGTATCATTGAAAATACCTTATAATATAACATAATATGCATAGTATCATTGAAAATACCTTATAATATAACATAATATGCATAGTATCATTGAAAATACCTTATAATATATGGTAATTTGTAGTGTATCAATGAAAATAGCTTATAATATAACGGAATATGCAGTGTATCATTGAAAATAACTTATAATATATCATAATATGCGGTTTATCATTGAAAATACCTTATAATATATGGTATTTTGTAGTGTATCAATGAAAATAGCTTATAATATAACGGAATATGCTGTGTATCATTGAAAATAGCTTATAATATAACGGAATATGGTGTGTATCATTGAAAATATCTTATAATATAACGTAATATGCAGTGTATCATTGAAAATACCTTATAATATATAGTAGTTTATCATTGAAAATACCTTATAATATAACGTAATATGTAGTGTATCATTGAAATTACCTTATAATATATCATAGTATGCGGTTTATCATTGAAAATACCGTATAATATATGGTAATTTGTAGTGTATCAATGAAAATAGCTTATAATATAACGGAATATGCAGTGTATCATTGAAAATACCATATAATATATCGTAATATGCAGTGTATCATTCAAAATACCTTATAATATATAGTAGTTTACCATTGAAAATACCTTATAATATAACGTAATATGCAGTGTATCATTGAAAACACCTTATAATATAACGTAATATGCAGTGTATCATTGAAAATACCTTATAATATAACGGAATATGTAGTGTATCATTGAAAATACCTTATCATATAACGTAATATGCAGTGTATCATTGAAAATACCTTATAATATATGGTAATTTGTAGTGTATCATTGAAAACACCTTATAATATAACGTAATATGCAGTGTATCATTGAAAATACCTTATAATATAGCGTAATATGCAGTGTATCTTTGAAAATACCTTATAATATAACGTAATATGCAGTGTATCACTGAAAATATCTTATAATATAACGTAATATGCAGTGTATCATTGAAAATACCTTATAATTTATAGCAGTTTACCATTGAAAATACCTTATAATATAACGTAATATGCAGAGTATCATTGAAAATACCTTATAATATAACATAATATGCATAGTATCATTGAAAATACCTTATAATATAACATAATATGCATAGTATCATTGAAAATACCTTATAATATATGGTAATTTGTAGTGTATCAATGAAAATAGCTTATAATATAACGGAATATGCTGTGTATCATTGAAAATAGCTTATAATATAACGGAATATGCTGTGTATCATTGAAAATACCTTATAATATATGGTAATATGCAGTGTATCGCTGAAAATATCTTATAATATAACGTAATATGCAGTGTATCATTGATAATACCTTATAATATATAGTAGTTTACCATTGAAAATACCTTATAATATAACGTAATATGCAGTGTATCATTGAAAATACCTTATAATATAGCGTAATATGCAGTGTATCATTGAAAATACCTTATAATTTATAGCAGTTTACCATTGAAAATACCTTATAATATAACGTAATATGCAGAGTATCATTGAAAATACCTTATAATATAACATAATATGCAGTGTATCATTGAAAATACCTTATAACATAACATAATATGCATAGTATCATTGAAAATACCTTATAATATATGGTAATTTGTAGTGTATCAATGAAAATAGCTTATAATATAACGGAATATGCAGTGTATCATTGAAAATAACTTATAATATATCATAATATGCGGTTTATCATTGAAAATACCTTATAATATATGGTATTTTGTAGTGTATCAATGAAAATAGCTTATAATATAACGGAATATGCTGTGTATCATTGAAAATAGCTTATAATATAACGGAATATGCTGTGTATCATTGAAAATACCTTATAATATAACGTAATATGCAGTGTATCATTGAAAATACCTTATAATATATAGTAGTTTATCATTGAAAATACCTTATAATATAACGTAATATGTAGTGTATCATTGAAATTACCTTATAATATATCATAGTATGCGGTTTATCATTGAAAATACCGTATAATATATGGTAATTTGTAGTGTATCAATGAAAATAGCTTATAATATAACGGAATATGCAGTGTATCATTGAAAATACCATATAATATATCGTAATATGCAGTGTATCATTCAAAATACCTTATAATATATAGTAGTTTACCATTGAAAATACCTTATAATATAACGTAATATGCAGTGTATCATTGAAAACACCTTATAATATAACGTAATATGCAGTGTATCATTGAAAATACCTTATAATATAACGGAATATGTAGTGTATCATTGAAAATACCTTATCATATAACGTAATATGCAGTGTATCATTGAAAATACCTTATAATATATGGTAATTTGTAGTGTATCATTGAAAACACCTTATAATATAACGTAATATGCAGTGTATCATTGAATATACCTTATAATATACAGTAGTTTATCATTGAAAATACCTTATAATATAACGTAATATGCAGTGTATCATTGAAAATACCATATAATATATGGTAATTTGTAGTGTATCATTGAAAACACCTTATAATATAACGTAATATGCAGTGTATCATTGAATATACCTTATAATATACAGTAGTTTATCATTGAAAATACCTTATAATATAACGTAATATGCAGTGTATCATTGAAAATACCA
This sequence comes from Lasioglossum lativentre, assembly GCA_916610255.1. NCBI lineage: Eukaryota > Metazoa > Arthropoda > Insecta > Hymenoptera > Halictidae > Lasioglossum > Lasioglossum lativentre. The sequence goes on along the minus strand of CAKAJI010000980.1, from coordinate 654,090 downwards.
TATAATATAACGTAATATGCAGTGTATCATTGAAAATACCATATAATATATCGTAATATACAGTGTATAATTGAAAATACCTTATAATATAACGTAATATGCAGTGTATCATTCAAAAGATTTTATAATATAACGTGATATGCAGTGTATCATTGAAAATACCTTATAATATATAGTAGTTTACCATTGAAAATACCTTATAATATAACGTAATATGCAGTGTATCATTGAAAATACCTTATAATATAGCGTAATATGCAGTGTATCTTTGAAAATACCTTATAATATAACGTAATATGCAGTGTATCGCTGAAAATATCTTATAATATAACGTAATATGCAGTGTATCATTGATAATACCTTATAATATATAGTAGTTTACCATTGAAAATACCTTATAATATAACGTAATATGCAGTGTATCATTGAAAATACCTTATAATATAGCGTAATATGCAGTGTATCTTTGAAAATACCTTATAATATAACGTAATATGCAGTGTATCACTGAAAATATCTTATAATATAACGTAATATGCAGTGTATCATTGAAAATACCTTATAATATATAGTAGTTTACCATTGAAAATACCTTATAATATAACGTAATATGCATAGTATCATTGAAAATACCTTATAATATATGGTAATTTGTAGTGTATCAATGAAAATAGCTTATAATATAACGGAATATGCTGTGTATCATTGAAAATAGCTTATAATATAACGGAATATGCTGTGTATCATTGAAAATACCTTATAATATATGGTAATATGCAGTGTATCGCTGAAAATATCTTATAATATAACGTAATATGCAGTGTATCATTGATAATACCTTATAATATATAGTAGTTTACCATTGAAAATACCTTATAATATAACGTAATATGCAGTGTATCATTGAAAATACCTTATAATATAGCGTAATATGCAGTGTATCATTGAAAATACCTTATAATTTATAGCAGTTTACCATTGAAAATACCTTATAATATAACGTAATATGCAGAGTATCATTGAAAATACCTTATAATATAACATAATATGCATAGTATCATTGAAAATACCTTATAACATAACATAATATGCATAGTATCATTGAAAATACCTTATAATATATGGTAATTTGTAGTGTATCAATGAAAATAGCTTATAATATAACGGAATATGCAGTGTATCATTGAAAATAACTTATAATATATCATAATATGCGGTTTATCATTGAAAATACCTTATAATATATGGTATTTTGTAGTGTATCAATGAAAATAGCTTATAATATAACGGAATATGCTGTGTATCATTGAAAATACCTTATAATATATGGTAATATGCAGTGTATCGCTGAAAATATCTTATAATATAACGTAATATGCAGTGTATCATTGATAATACCTTATAATATATAGTAGTTTACCATTGAAAATACCTTATAATATAGCGTAATATGCAGTGTATCTTTGAAAATACCTTATAATATAACGTAATATGCAGTGTATCACTGAAAATATCTTATAATATAACGTAATATGCAGTGTATCATTGAAAATACCTTATAATATATAGTAGTTTACCATTGAAAATACCTTATAATATAACGTAATATGCAGTGTATCATTGAAAATACCTTATAATATAGCGTAATATGCAGTGTATCTTTGAAAATACCTTATAATATAACGTAATATGCAGTGTATCACTGAAAATATCTTATAATATAACGTAATATGCAGTGTATCATTGAAAATACCTTATAATTTATAGCAGTTTACCATTGAAAATACCTTATAATATAACGTAATATGCAGTGTATCACTGAAAATATCTTATAATATAACGTAATATGCAGTGTATCATTGAAAATACCTTATAATTTATAGCAGTTTACCATTGAAAATACCTTATAATATAACGTAATATGCAGTGTATCACTGAAAATATCTTATAATATAACGTAATATGCAGTGTATCATTGAAAATACCTTATAATTTATAGCAGTTTACCATTGAAAATACCTTATAATATAACGTAATATGCAGTGTATCACTGAAAATATCTTATAATATAACGTAATATGCAGTGTATCATTGAAAATACCTTATAATTTATAGCAGTTTACCATTGAAAATACCTTATAATATAACGTAATATGCAGAGTATCATTGAAAATACCTTATAATATAACATAATATGCATAGTATCATTGAAAATACCTTATAATATAACATAATATGCATAGTATCATTGAAAATACCTTATAATATATGGTAATTTGTAGTGTATCAATGAAAATAGCTTATAATATAACGGAATATGCTGTGTATCATTGAAAATAGCTTATAATATAACGGAATATGCTGTGTATCATTGAAAATACCTTATAATATATGGTAATATGCAGTGTATCGCTGAAAATATCTTATAATATAACGTAATATGCAGTGTATCATTGATAATACCTTATAATATATAGTAGTTTACCATTGAAAATACCTTATAATATAACGTAATATGCAGTGTATCATTGAAAATACCTTATAATATAGCGTAATATGCAGTGTATCATTGAAAATACCTTATAATTTATAGCAGTTTACCATTGAAAATACCTTATAATATAACGTAATATGCAGAGTATCATTGAAAATACCTTATAATATAACATAATATGCATAGTATCATTGAAAATACCTTATAACATAACATAATATGCATAGTATCATTGAAAATACCTTATAATATATGGTAATTTGTAGTGTATCAATGAAAATAGCTTATAATATAACGGAATATGCAGTGTATCATTGAAAATAACTTATAATATATCATAATATGCGGTTTATCATTGAAAATACCTTATAATATATGGTATTTTGTAGTGTATCAATGAAAATAGCTTATAATATAACGGAATATGCTGTGTATCATTGAAAATACCTTATAATATATGGTAATATGCAGTGTATCGCTGAAAATATCTTATAATATAACGTAATATGCAGTGTATCATTGATAATACCTTATAATATATAGTAGTTTACCATTGAAAATACCTTATAATATAACGTAATATGCAGTGTATCATTGAAAATACCTTATAATATAGCGTAATATGCAGTGTATCATTGAAAATACCTTATAATTTATAGCAGTTTACCATTGAAAATACCTTATAATATAACGTAATATGCAGAGTATCATTGAAAATACCTTATAATATAACATAATATGCATAGTATCATTGAAAATACCTTATAACATAACATAATATGCATAGTATCATTGAAAATACCTTATAATATATGGTAATTTGTAGTGTATCAATGAAAATAGCTTATAATATAACGGAATATGCAGTGTATCATTGAAAATAACTTATAATATATCATAATATGCGGTTTATCATTGAAAATACCTTATAATATATGGTATTTTGTAGTGTATCAATGAAAATAGCTTATAATATAACGGAATATGCTGTGTATCATTGAAAATATCTTATAATATAACGGAATATGCTGTGTATCATTGAAAATATCTTATAATATAACGTAATATGCAGTGTATCATTGAAAATACCTTATAATATATAGTAGTTTATCATTGAAAATACCTTATAATATAACGTAATATGTAGTGTATCATTGAAATTACCTTATAATATATCATAGTATGCGGTTTATCATTGAAAATACCGTATAATATATGGTAATTTGTAGTGTATCAATGAAAATAGCTTATAATATAACGGAATATGCAGTGTATCATTGAAAATACCATATAATATATCGTAATATGCAGTGTATCATTCAAAATACCTTATAATATATAGTAGTTTACCATTGAAAATACCTTATAATATAACGTAATATGCAGTGTATCATTGAAAACACCTTATAATATAACGTAATATGCAGTGTATCATTGAAAATACCTTATAATATAACGGAATATGTAGTGTATCATTGAAAATACCTTATCATATAACGTAATATGCAGTGTATCATTGAAAATACCTTATAATATATGGTAATTTGTAGTGTATCATTGAAAACACCTTATAATATAACGTAATATGCAGTGTATCATTGAATATACCTTATAATATACAGTAGTTTATCATTGAAAATACCTTATAATATAACGTAATATGCAGTGTATCATTGAAAATACCATATAATATATGGTAATTTGTAGTGTATCATTGAAAACACCTTATAATATAACGTAATATGCAGTGTATCATTGAATATACCTTATAATATACAGTAGTTTATCATTGAAAATACCTTATAATATAACGTAATATGCAGTGTATCATTGAAAATACCATATAATATAACGTAATATGCAGTGTATCATTGAAAATACCATATAATATATCGTAATATACAGTGTATAATTGAAAATACCTTATAATATAACGTAATATGCAGTGTATCATTGAAAAGATTTTATAATATAACGTGATATGCAGTGTATCATTGAAAATACCTTATAATATATGGTAATATGCAGTGTATCGCTGAAAATATCTTATAATATAACGTAATATGCAGTGTATCATTGATAATACCTTATAATATATAGTAGTTTACCATTGAAAATACCTTATAATATAACGTAATATGCAGTGTATCATTGAAAATACCTTATAATATAGCGTAATATGCAGTGTATCTTTGAAAATACCTTATAATATAACGTAATATGCAGTGTATCACTGAAAATATCTTATAATATAACGTGATATGCAGTGTATCATTGAAAATACCTTATAATATATAGTAGTTTACCATTGAAAATACCTTATAATATAACGTAATATGCAGTGTATCATTGAAAATACCTTATAATATAGCGTAATATGCAGTGTATCTTTGAAAATACCTTATAATATAACGTAATATGCAGTGTATCGCTGAAAATATCTTATAATATAACGTAATATGCAGTGTATCATTGATAATACCTTATAATATATAGTAGTTTACCATTGAAAATACCTTATAATATAACGTAATATGCAGTGTATCATTGAAAATACCTTATAATATAGCGTAATATGCAGTGTATCTTTGAAAATACCTTATAATATAACGTAATATGCAGTGTATCACTGAAAATATCTTATAATATAACGTAATATGCAGTGTATCATTGAAAATACCTTATAATATATAGTAGTTTACCATTGAAAATACCTTATAATATAACGTAATATGCAGTGTATCATTGAAAATACCTTATAATATAACGTAATATGCAGTGTATCTTTGAAAATACCTTATAATATAACGTAATATGCAGTGTATCACTGAAAATATCTTATAATATAACGTAATATGCAGTGTATCATTGAAAATACCTTATAATTTATAGCAGTTTACCATTGAAAATACCTTATAATATAACGTAATATGCAGTGTATCACTGAAAATATCTTATAATATAACGTAATATGCAGTGTATCATTGAAAATACCTTATAATTTATAGCAGTTTACCATTGAAAATACCTTATAATATAACGTAATATGCAGAGTATCATTGAAAATACCTTATAATATAACATAATATGCAGTGTATCATTGAAAATACCTTATAATTTATAGCAGTTTACCATTGAAAATACCTTATAATATAACGTAATATGCAGTGTATCACTGAAAATATCTTATAATATAACGTAATATGCAGTGTATCATTGAAAATACCTTATAATTTATAGCAGTTTACCATTGAAAATACCTTATAATATAACGTAATATGCAGAGTATCATTGAAAATACCTTATAATATAACATAATATGCATAGTATCATTGAAAATACCTTATAATATAACATAATATGCATAGTATCATTGAAAATACCTTATAATATATGGTAATTTGTAGTGTATCAATGAAAATAGCTTATAATATAACGGAATATGCTGTGTATCATTGAAAATAGCTTATAATATAACGGAATATGCTGTGTATCATTGAAAATACCTTATAATATATGGTAATATGCAGTGTATCGCTGAAAATATCTTATAATATAACGTAATATGCAGTGTATCATTGATAATACCTTATAATATATAGTAGTTTACCATTGAAAATACCTTATAATATAACGTAATATGCAGTGTATCATTGAAAATACCTTATAATATAGCGTAATATGCAGTGTATCATTGAAAATACCTTATAATTTATAGCAGTTTACCATTGAAAATACCTTATAATATAACGTAATATGCAGAGTATCATTGAAAATACCTTATAATATAACATAATATGCATAGTATCATTGAAAATACCTTATAACATAACATAATATGCATAGTATCATTGAAAATACCTTATAATATATGGTAATTTGTAGTGTATCAATGAAAATAGCTTATAATATAACGGAATATGCAGTGTATCATTGAAAATAACTTATAATATATCATAATATGCGGTTTATCATTGAAAATACCTTATAATATATGGTATTTTGTAGTGTATCAATGAAAATAGCTTATAATATAACGGAATATGCTGTGTATCATTGAAAATACCTTATAATATATGGTAATATGCAGTGTATCGCTGAAAATATCTTATAATATAACGTAATATGCAGTGTATCATTGATAATACCTTATAATATATAGTAGTTTACCATTGAAAATACCTTATAATATAACGTAATATGCAGTGTATCATTGAAAATACCTTATAATATAGCGTAATATGCAGTGTATCATTGAAAATACCTTATAATTTATAGCAGTTTACCATTGAAAATACCTTATAATATAACGTAATATGCAGAGTATCATTGAAAATACCTTATAATATAACATAATATGCATAGTATCATTGAAAATACCTTATAACATAACATAATATGCATAGTATCATTGAAAATACCTTATAATATATGGTAATTTGTAGTGTATCAATGAAAATAGCTTATAATATAACGGAATATGCAGTGTATCATTGAAAATAACTTATAATATATCATAATATGCGGTTTATCATTGAAAATACCTTATAATATATGGTATTTTGTAGTGTATCAATGAAAATAGCTTATAATATAACGGAATATGCTGTGTATCATTGAAAATATCTTATAATATAACGGAATATGCTGTGTATCATTGAAAATATCTTATAATATAACGTAATATGCAGTGTATCATTGAAAATACCTTATAATATATAGTAGTTTATCATTGAAAATACCTTATAATATAACGTAATATGTAGTGTATCATTGAAATTACCTTATAATATATCATAGTATGCGGTTTATCATTGAAAATACCGTATAATATATGGTAATTTGTAGTGTATCAATGAAAATAGCTTATAATATAACGGAATATGCAGTGTATCATTGAAAATACCATATAATATATCGTAATATGCAGTGTATCATTCAAAATACCTTATAATATATAGTAGTTTACCATTGAAAATACCTTATAATATAACGTAATATGCAGTGTATCATTGAAAACACCTTATAATATAACGTAATATGCAGTGTATCATTGAAAATACCTTATAATATAACGGAATATGTAGTGTATCATTGAAAATACCTTATCATATAACGTAATATGCAGTGTATCATTGAAAATACCTTATAATATATGGTAATTTGTAGTGTATCATTGAAAACACCTTATAATATAACGTAATATGCAGTGTATCATTGAATATACCTTATAATTTATAGCAGTTTACCATTGAAAATACCTTATAATATAACGTAATATGCAGAGTATCATTGAAAATACCTTATAATATAACATAATATGCATAGTATCATTGAAAATACCTTATAACATAACATAATATGCATAGTATCATTGAAAATACCTTATAATATATGGTAATTTGTAGTGTATCAATGAAAATAGCTTATAATATAACGGAATATGCAGTGTATCATTGAAAATAACTTATAATATATCATAATATGCGGTTTATCATTGAAAATACCTTATAATATATGGTATTTTGTAGTGTATCAATGAAAATAGCTTATAATATAACGGAATATGCTGTGTATCATTGAAAATAGCTTATAATATAACGGAATATGCTGTGTATCATTGAAAATATCTTATAATATAACGTAATATGCAGTGTATCATTGAAAATACCTTATAATATACAGTAGTTTATCATTGAAAATACCTTATAATATAACGTAATATGTAGTGTATCATTGAAATTACCTTATAATATATCATAGTATGCGGTTTATCATTGAAAATACCGTATAATATATGGTAATTTGTAGTGTATCAATGAAAATAGCTTATAATATAACGGAATATGCAGTGTATCATTGAAAATACCATATAATATATCGTAATATGCAGTGTATCATTCAAAATACCTTATAATATATAGTAGTTTACCATTGAAAATACCTTATAATATAACGTAATATGCAGTGTATCATTGAAAACACCTTATAATATAACGTAATATGCAGTGTATCATTGAAAATACCTTATAATATAACGGAATATGTAGTGTATCATTGAAAATACCTTATCATATAACGTAATATGCAGTGTATCATTGAAAATACCTTATAATATATGGTAATTTGTAGTGTATCATTGAAAACACCTTATAATATAACGTAATATGCAGTGTATCATTGAAAATACCTTATAATATACAGTAGTTTATCATTGAAAATACCTTATAATATAACGTAATATGCAGTGTATCATTGAAAATACCATATAATATATGGTAATTTGTAGTGTATCATTGAAAACACCTTATAATATAACGTAATATGCAGTGTATCATTGAATATACCTTATAATATACAGTAGTTTATCATTGAAAATACCTTATAATATAACGTAATATGCAGTGTATCATTGAAAATACCTTATAATATAACGTAATATGCAGTGTATCATTGAAAATACCATATAATATATCGTAATATACAGTGTATAATTGAAAATACCTTATAATATAACGTAATATGCAGTGTATCATTGAAAAGATTTTATAATATAACGTGATATGCAGTGTATCATTGAAAATACCTTATAATATATGGTAATATGCAGTGTATCGCTGAAAATATCTTATAATATAACGTAATATGCAGTGTATCATTGATAATACCTTATAATATATAGTAGTTTACCATTGAAAATACCTTATAATATAACGTAATATGCAGTGTATCATTGAAAATACCTTATAATATAGCGTAATATGCAGTGTATCTTTGAAAATACCTTATAATATAACGTAATATGCAGTGTATCACTGAAAATATCTTATAATATAACGTGATATGCAGTGTATCATTGAAAATACCTTATAATATATAGTAGTTTACCATTGAAAATACCTTATAATATAACGTAATATGCAGTGTATCATTGAAAATACCTTATAATATAGCGTAATATGCAGTGTATCTTTGAAAATACCTTATAATATAACGTAATATGCAGTGTATCGCTGAAAATATCTTATAATATAACGTAATATGCAGTGTATCATTGATAATACCTTATAATATATAGTAGTTTACCATTGAAAATACCTTATAATATAACGTAATATGCAGTGTATCATTGAAAATACCTTATAATATAGCGTAATATGCAGTGTATCTTTGAAAATACCTTATAATATAACGTAATATGCAGTGTATCACTGAAAATATCTTATAATATAACGTAATATGCAGTGTATCATTGAAAATACCTTATAATATATAGTAGTTTACCATTGAAAATACCTTATAATATAACGTAATATGCAGTGTATCATTGAAAATACCTTATAATATAGCGTAATATGCAGTGTATCTTTGAAAATACCTTATAATATAACGTAATATGCAGTGTATCACTGAAAATATCTTATAATATAACGTAATATGCAGTGTATCATTGAAAATACCTTATAATTTATAGCAGTTTACCATTGAAAATACCTTATAATATAACGTAATATGCAGTGTATCACTGAAAATATCTTATAATATAACGTAATATGCAGTGTATCATTGAAAATATCTTATAATATAACGTAATATGCAGTGTATCATTGAAAATACCTTATAATTTATAGCAGTTTACCATTGAAAATACCTTATAATATAACGTAATATGCAGTGTATCACTGAAAATATCTTATAATATAACGTAATATGCAGTGTATCATTGAAAATACCTTATAATTTATAGCAGTTTACCATTGAAAATACCTTATAATATAACGTAATATGCAGAGTATCATTGAAAATACCTTATAATATAACATAATATGCATAGTATCATTGAAAATACCTTATAATATAACATAATATGCATAGTATCATTGAAAATACCTTATAATATATGGTAATTTGTAGTGTATCAATGAAAATAGCTTATAATATAACGGAATATGCAGTGTATCATTGAAAATAGCTTATAATATAACGGAATATGCTGTGTATCATTGAAAATACCTTATAATATATGGTAATATGCAGTGTATCGCTGAAAATATCTTATAATATAACGTAATATGCAGTGTATCATTGATAATACCTTATAATATATAGTAGTTTACCATTGAAAATACCTTATAATATAACGTAATATGCAGTGTATCATTGAAAATACCTTATAATATAGCGTAATATGCAGTGTATCATTGAAAATACCTTATAATTTATAGCAGTTTACCATTGAAAATACCTTATAATATAACGTAATATGCAGAGTATCATTGAAAATACCTTATAATATAACATAATATGCATAGTATCATTGAAAATACCTTATAACATAACATAATATGCATAGTATCATTGAAAATACCTTATAATATATGGTAATTTGTAGTGTATCAATGAAAATAGCTTATAATCTAACGGAATATGCAGTGTATCATTGAAAATAACTTATAATATATCATAATATGCGGTTTATCATTGAAAATACCTTATAATATATGGTATTTTGTAGTGTATCAATGAAAATAGCTTATAATATAACGGAATATGCTGTGTATCATTGAAAATACCTTATAATATATGGTAATATGCAGTGTATCGCTGAAAATATCTTATAATATAACGTAATATGCAGTGTATCATTGATAATACCTTATAATATATAGTAGTTTACCATTGAAAATACCTTATAATATAACGTAATATGCAGTGTATCATTGAAAATACCTTATAATATAGCGTAATATGCAGTGTATCATTGAAAATACCTTATAATTTATAGCAGTTTACCATTGAAAATACCTTATAATATAACGTAATATGCAGTGTATCATTGAAAATACCTTATAATATAACATAATATGCATAGTATCATTGAAAATACCTTATAACATAACATAATATGCATAGTATCATTGAAAATACCTTATAATATATGGTAATTTGTAGTGTATCAATGAAAATAGCTTATAATATAACGGAATATGCAGTGTATCATTGAAAATAACTTATAATATATCATAATATGCGGTTTATCATTGAAAATACCTTATAATATATGGTATTTTGTAGTGTATCAATGAAAATAGCTTATAATATAACGGAATATGCTGTGTATCATTGAAAATAGCTTATAATATAACGGAATATGCTGTGTATCATTGAAAATATCTTATAATATAACGTAATATGCAGTGTATCATTGAAAATACCTTATAATATATAGTAGTTTATCATTGAAAATACCTTATAATATAACGTAATATGTAGTGTATCATTGAAATTACCTTATAATATATCATAATATGCGGTTTATCATTGAAAATACCGTATAATATATGGTAATTTGTAGTGTATCAATGAAAATAGCTTATAATATAACGGAATATGCAGTGTATCATTGAAAATGCCTTATAATATATCGTAATATGCAGTGTATCATTGAAAATACCTTATAATATATAGTAGTTTACCATTGAAAATACCTTATAATATAACGTAATATGCAGTGTATCATTGAAAACACCTTATAATATAACGTAATATGCAGTGTATCATTGAAAATACCTTATAATATAACGGAATATGTAGTGTATCATTGAAAATACCTTATCATATAACGTAATATGCAGTGTATCATTGAAAATACCTTATAATATATGGTAATTTGTAGTGTATCATTGAAAACACCTTATAATATAACGTAATATGCAGTGTATCATTGAAAATACCTTATAATATATAGTAGTTTATCATTGAAAATACCTTATAATATAACGTAATATGCAGTGTATCATTGAAAATACCATATAATATATGGTAATTTGTAGTGTATCATTGAAAACACCTTATAATATAACGTAATATGCAGTGTATCATTGAAAATACCTTATAATATATAGTAGTTTATCATTGAAAATACCTTATAATATAACGTAATATGCAGTGTATCATTGAAAATACCATATAATATAACGTAATATGCAGTGTATCATTGAAAATACCATATAATATATCGTAATATACAGTGTATAATTGAAAATACCTTATAATATAACGTAATATGCAGTGTATCATTGAAAAGATTTTATAATATAACGTAATATGCAGTGTATCATTGAAAATACCTTATAATATATGGTAATATGCAGTGTATCGCTGAAAATATCTTATAATATAACGTAATATGCAGTGTATCATTGATAATACCTTATAATATATAGTAGTTTACCATTGAAAATACCTTATAATATAACGTAATATGCAGTGTATCATTGAAAATACCTTATAATATAGCGTAATATGCAGTGTATCTTTGAAAATACCTTATAATATAACGTAATATGCAGTGTATCACTGAAAATATCTTATAATATAACGTAATATGCAGTGTATCATTGAAAATACCTTATAATATATAGTAGTTTACCATTGAAAATACCTTATAATATAACGTAATATGCAGTGTATCATTGAAAATACCTTATAATATAGCGTAATATGCAGTGTATCTTTGAAAATACCTTATAATATAACGTAATATGAAGTGTATCACTGAAAATATCTTATAATATAACGTAATATGCAGTGTATCATTGAAAATACCTTATAATATATAGTAGTTTACCATTGAAAATACCTTATAATATAACGTAATATGCAGTGTATCATTGAAAATACCTTATAATATAGCGTAATATGCAGTGTATCTTTGAAAATACCTTATAATATAACGTAATATGCAGTGTATCACTGAAAATATCTTATAATATAACGTAATATGCAGTGTATCATTGAAAATACCTTATAATTTATAGCAGTTTACCATTGAAAATACCTTATAATATAACGTAATATGCAGTGTATCACTGAAAATATCTTATAATATAACGTAATATGCAGTGTATCATTGAAAATACCTTATAATATATAGTAGTATACCATTGAAAATACCTTATAATATAACGTAATATGCAGTGTATCATTGAAAATACCTTATAATATATAGTAGTTTATCATTGAAAATACCTTATAATATATCATAATATGCAGTGTATCATTGAAAATACCTTATAATATAACGTAATATGCAGTGTATCACTGAAAATGCCTTATAATATATCATAATATGCGGTTCATCATTCAAAATACCTTATAATATCACGTAATATGCAGTGTATCATTGAAAATATCTTATAATATAACGTAATATGCAGTGTATCATTGAAAATTCCTTATAATATATAGTAGTTTACCATTGAAAATACCTTATAATATAACGTAATATGCAGTATATCTTTGAAAATACCTGATAATATAACGTAATATGCAGTGTATCATAGAAAATACCATATAATATATCGTAATATGCAGTGTATCATTGAAAATACCTTATAATATAACGTAATATGCAGTGTATCACTGAAAATATCTTATAATATAACGTAATATGCAGTGTATCATTGAAAATACCTTATAATATATGGTATTTTGTAGTGTATCAATGAAAATAGCTTATAATATAACGGAATATGCTGTGTATCATTGAAAATATCTTATAATATAACGTAATATGCAGTGTATCATTGAAAATACCTTATAATATATAGTAGTTTACCATTGAAAATACCTTATAATATAACATAATATGCATAGTATCATTGAAAATACCTTATAACATATGGTAATTTGTAGTGTATCAATGAAAATAGCTTATAATATAACGGAATATGCAGTGTATCATTGAAAATAACTTATAATATATCATAATATGCGGTTTATCATTGAAAATACCTTATAATATATGGTATTTTGTAGTGTATCAATGAAAATAGCTTATAGTATAACGTAATATGCAGTGTATCATTGATAATACCTTATAATATATAGTAGTTTACCATTGAAAATACCTTATAATATAACGTAATATGCAGTGTATCATTGAAAATACCTTATAATATAGCGTAATATGCAGTGTATCTTTGAAAATACCTTATAATATAACGTAATATGCAGTGTATCACTGAAAATATCTTATAATATAACGTAATATGCAGTGTATCATTGAAAATACCTTATAATTTATAGCAGTTTACCATTGAAAATACCTTATAATATAACGTAATATGCAGTGTATCATTGAAAATACCATATAATATATCGTAATATACAGTGTATCATTGAAAATACCTTATAATATAACGTAATATGCAGTGTATCATTGAAAAGATTTTATAATATAACGTGATATGCAGTGTATCATTGAAAATACCTTATAATATATGGTAATATGCAGTGTATCGCTGAAAATATCTTATAATATAACGTAATATGCAGTGTATCATTGATAATACCTTATAATATATAGTAGTTTACCATTGAAAATACCTTATAATATAACGTAATATGCAGTGTATCATTGAAAATACCTTATAATATAGCGTAATATGCAGTGTATCTTTGAAAATACCTTATAATATAACGTAATATGCAGTGTATCACTGAAAATATCTTATAATATAACGTAATATGCAGTGTATCATTGAAAATACCTTATAATTTATAGCAGTTTACCATTGAAAATATCTTATAATATATCGTAATATGCAGAGTATCATTGAAAATACGTTATAATATAGCGTAATAAGCAAAGTATCATTGAAAATACCTTATAATATAACGGAATATGTTGTATATCATTGAAAATACCTTATAATATATGGTAATATGCAGTGTATCGCTGAAAATATCTTATAATATAACGTAATATGCAGTGTATCATTGAAAATACCTTATAATATATAGTAGTTTATCATTGAAAATACCTTATAATATAACGTAATATGTAGTGTATCATTGAAATTACCTTATAATATATCATAGTATGCGGTTTATCATTGAAAATACCGTATAATATATGGTAATTTGTAGTGTATCAATGAAAATAGCTTATAATATAACGGAATATGCAGTGTATCATTGAAAATACCATATAATATATCGTAATATGCACCATTGAAAATACCTTATAATATAACGTAATATGCAGTGTATCATTGAAAACACCTTATAATATAACGTAATATGCAGTGTATCATTGAAAATACCTTATAATATATCATAATATGCGGTTCATCATTCAAAATACCTTATAATATCACGTAATATGCAGTGTATCATTGAAAATATCTTATAATATAACGTAATATGCAGTGTATCATTGAAAATACCTTATAATATATAGTAGTTTACCATTGAAAATACCTTATAATATAACGTAATATGCAGTGTATCTTTGAAAATACCTGATAATATAACGTAATATGCAGTGTATCATTGAAAATACCATATAATATATCGTAATATGCAGTGTATCATTGAAAATACCTTATAATATAACGTAATATGCAGTGTATCACTGAAAATACCTTATAATATAACGGAATATGCAGTGTATCATTGAAAATACCTTATCATATAACGTAATATGCAGTGTATCATTGAAAATACCTTATAATATATCATAATATGCGGTTTATCATTGAAAATACCTTATAATATATGGTAATTTGTAGTGTATCAATGAAAATAGCTTATAATATAACAGAATATGCAGTGTAGCATTGAAAATACCATATAATATATCGTAATATGCAGTTTATCATTGAAAATACCTTATAATATATGGTAATTTGTAGTGTATCAATGAAAATAGCTTATAATATAACGGAATATGCAGTGTATCAATGATAATACCTTATAATATAACGTAATGTGCAGTGTATCATTGAAAATAACTTATAATATAACGTAATGTGCAGTGTATCATTGAAAATACCATATAATATATCGTAATATGCAGTGTATCATTCAAAATACCTTATAATATATAGTAGTTTAC
The DNA here is from genome assembly GCA_916610255.1 of Lasioglossum lativentre. Classification (NCBI taxonomy): domain Eukaryota; kingdom Metazoa; phylum Arthropoda; class Insecta; order Hymenoptera; family Halictidae; genus Lasioglossum; species Lasioglossum lativentre. The sequence continues at coordinate 637,693 of CAKAJI010000980.1, read as the reverse complement.
CATTGAAAATACCTTATAATATAACGTAATATGTAGTGTACCATTGAAAACATCTTATAATATAACGTAATATGCAGTGTATCATTGAAAATACCTTATAATATAGCGTAATATGCAGTGTATCATTGAAAATACCTCATAATATATAGTAGTGTCTCATTGAAAATACCTTACAATATATCATAATATGCAGTGTATCATTGAAAATACCTTATAATATAACGTAATATGCAGTGTATCTTTGAAAATACCTTATAATATAACGTAATATGCAGTGTATCATTGAAAATACCATATAATATAACGTAATATGCAGTGTATCATTGAAAATACCATATAATATATCGTAATATACAGTGTATAATTGAAAATACCTTATAATATAACGTAATATGCAGTGTATCATTGAAAAGATTTTATAATATAACGTAATATGCAGTGTATCATTGAAAATACCTTATAATATATGGTAATATGCAGTGTATCGCTGAAAATATCTTATAATATAACGTAATATGCAGTGTATCATTGATAATACCTTATAATATATAGTAGTTTACCATTGAAAATACCTTATAATATAACGTAATATGCAGTGTATCATTGAAAATACCTTATAATATAGCGTAATATGCAGTGTATCTTTGAAAATACCTTATAATATAACGTAATATGCAGTGTATCACTGAAAATATCTTATAATATAACGTAATATGCAGTGTATCATTGAAAATACCTTATAATATATAGTAGTTTACCATTGAAAATACCTTATAATATAACGTAATATGCAGTGTATCATTGAAAATACCTTATAATATAGCGTAATATGCAGTGTATCTTTGAAAATACCTTATAATATAACGTAATATGAAGTGTATCACTGAAAATATCTTATAATATAACGTAATATGCAGTGTATCATTGAAAATACCTTATAATATATAGTAGTTTACCATTGAAAATACCTTATAATATAACGTAATATGCAGTGTATCATTGAAAATACCTTATAATATAGCGTAATATGCAGTGTATCTTTGAAAATACCTTATAATATAACGTAATATGCAGTGTATCACTGAAAATATCTTATAATATAACGTAATATGCAGTGTATCATTGAAAATACCTTATAATTTATAGCAGTTTACCATTGAAAATACCTTATAATATAACGTAATATGCAGTGTATCATTGAAAATATCTTATAATATAACGTAATATGCAGTGTATCATTGAAAATACCTTATAATATATAGTAGTATACCATTGAAAATACCTTATAATATAACGTAATATGCAGTGTATCATTGAAAATACCTTATAATATATAGTAGTTTATCATTGAAAATACCTTACAATATATCGTAATATGCAGTGTATCATTGAAAATACCTTATAATATAACGTAATATGCAGTGTATCACTGAAAATGCCTTATAATATATCATAATATGCGGTTCATCATTCAAAATACCTTATAATATCACGTAATATGCAGTGTATCATTGAAAATATCTTATAATATAACGTAATATGCAGTGTATCATTGAAAATTCCTTATAATATATAGTAGTTTACCATTGAAAATACCTTATAATATAACGTAATATGCAGTATATCTTTGAAAATACCTGATAATATAACGTAATATGCAGTGTATCATAGAAAATACCATATAATATATCGTAATATGCAGTGTATCATTGAAAATACCTTATAATATAACGTAATATGCAGTGTATCATTGAAAATATCTTATAATATAACGTAATATGCAGTGTATCATTGAAAATACCTTATAATATATGGTATTTTGTAGTGTATCAATGAAAATAGCTTATAATATAACGGAATATGCTGTGTATCATTGAAAATATCTTATAATATAACGTAATATGCAGTGTATCATTGAAAATACCTTATAATATATAGTAGTTTACCATTGAAAATACCTTATAATATAACATAATATGCATAGTATCATTGAAAATACCTTATAACATATGGTAATTTGTAGTGTATCAATGAAAATAGCTTATAATATAACGGAATATGCAGTGTATCATTGAAAATAACTTATAATATATCATAATATGCGGTTTATCATTGAAAATACCTTATAATATATGGTATTTTGTAGTGTATCAATGAAAATAGCTTATAATATAACGTAATATGCAGTGTATCATTGATAATACCTTATAATATATAGTAGTTTACCATTGAAAATACCTTATAATATAACGTAATATGCAGTGTATCATTGAAAATACCTTATAATATAGCGTAATATGCAGTGTATCTTTGAAAATACCTTATAATATAACGTAATATGCAGTGTATCACTGAAAATATCTTATAATATAACGTAATATGCAGTGTATCATTGAAAATACCTTATAATTTATAGCAGTTTACCATTGAAAATACCTTATAATATAACGTAATATGCAGTGTATCATTGAAAATACCATATAATATATCGTAATATACAGTGTATCATTGAAAATACCTTATAATATAACGTAATATGCAGTGTATCATTGAAAAGATTTTATAATATAACGTGATATGCAGTGTATCATTGAAAATACCTTATAATATATGGTAATATGCAGTGTATCGCTGAAAATATCTTATAATATAACGTAATATGCAGTGTATCATTGAAAATACCTTATAATATATAGTAGTTTACCATTGAAAATACCTTATAATATAACGTAATATGCAGTGTATCATTGAAAATACCTTATAATATAGCGTAATATGCAGTGTATCATTGAAAATACCTTATAATATAACGTAATATGCAGTGTATCACTGAAAATATCTTATAATATAACGTAATATGCAGTGTATCATTGAAAATACCTTATAATTTATAGCAGTTTACCATTGAAAATACCTTATAATATATCGTAATATGCAGAGTATCATTGAAAATACGTTATAATATAGCGTAATAAGCAAAGTATCATTGAAAATACCTTATAATATAACGGAATATGTTGTATATCATTGAAAATACCTTATAATACAATGTAATATGCAGTGTATCATTGAAAATATCTTATAATATATCGTAATATGCAGAGTATCATTGAAAATACCTTATAATATATAGTAGTTTATCATTGAAAATACCTTATAATATAACGTAATATGTAGTGTATCATTGAAATTACCTTATAATATATCATAGTATGCGGTTTATCATTGAAAATACCGTATAATATATGGTAATTTGTAGTGTATCAATGAAAATAGCTTATAATATAACGGAATATGCAGTGTATCATTGAAAATACCATATAATATATCGTAATATGCACCATTGAAAATACCTTATAATATAACGTAATATGCAGTGTATCATTGAAAACACCTTATAATATAACGTAATATGCAGTGTATCATTGAAAATACCTTATAATATATCATAATATGCGGTTCATCATTCAAAATACCTTATAATATCACGTAATATGCAGTGTATCATTGAAAATATCTTATAATATAACGTAATATGCAGTGTATCATTGAAAATACCTTATAATATATAGTAGTTTACCATTGAAAATACCTTATAATATAACGTAATATGCAGTGTATCTTTGAAAATACCTGATAATATAACGTAATATGCAGTGTATCATAGAAAATACCATATAATATATCGTAATATGCAGTGTATCATTGAAAATACCTTATAATATAACGTAATATGCAGTGTATCACTGAAAATACCTTATAATATAACGGAATATGCAGTGTATCATTGAAAATACCTTATCATATAACGTAATATGCAGTGTATCATTGAAAATACCTTATAATATATCATAATATGCGGTTTATCATTGAAAATACCTTATAATATATGGTAATTTGTAGTGTATCAATGAAAATAGCTTATAATATAACAGAATATGCAGTGTAGCATTGAAAATACCATATAATATATCGTAATATGCAGTTTATCATTGAAAATACCTTATAATATATGGTAATTTGTAGTGTATCAATGAAAATAGCTTATAATATAACGGAATATGCAGTGTATCAATGATAATACCTTATAATATAACGTAATGTGCAGTGTATCATTGAAAATAACTTATAATATAACGTAATGTGCAGTGTATCATTGAAAATACCATATAATATATCGTAATATGCAGTGTATCATTCAAAATACCTTATAATATATAGTAGTTTACCATTGAAAATACCTTATAATATAACGTAATATGTAGTGTACCATTGAAAACATCTTATAATATAACGTAATATGCAGTGTATCATTGAAAATACCTTATAATATAGCGTAATATGCAGTGTATCATTGAAAATACCTCATAATATATAGTAGTGTCTCATTGAAAATACCTTACAATATATCATAATATGCAGTGTATCATTGAAAATACCTTATAATATAACGTAATATGCAGTGTATCTTTGAAAATACCTTATAATATAACGTAATATGCAGTGTATCATAGGAAATACCATATAATATATCGTAATATGCAGTGTATCATAGAAAATACCTTATAATATAACGTAATATGCAGTGTATCGCTGAAAATATCTTATAATATAACGTAATATGCAGTGTATCATTGAAAATACCTTATAATATAACGTAATATGCAGTGTATCATTGAAAATACCATATAATATATCGTAATATGCAGTTTATCATTGAAAATACCTTATAATATAACGTAATATGCAGTGTATCATTCAAAATACCATATAGTATATCGTAATATGCGGTTTATCATTGAAAATACCTTATAATATAACGTAATATGCAGTGTATCATTGAAAATACCTTATAATATATGGTATTTTGTAGAGTATCAATGAAAATAGTTTATAATATAACGGAATATGCTGTGTATCATTGAAAATATCTTGTAATATAACGTAATATGCAGTGTAGCATTGAAAATAACTTATGATATAACGTAATATGCAGTGTATCATTGAAAATACCTTATAATATATGGTAATTTGTAGTGTATCAATGAAAATACCTTATAATATAACGTAATATGCAGTGTATCATTGAAAATACCTTATAATATAACGTAATATGTAGTGTATCATTGAAATTACCTTATAATATATCATAGTATGCGGTTTATCATTGAAAATACCGTATAATATATGGTAATTTGAAGTGTATCAATGAAAATAGCTTATAATATAACGGAATATGCTGTGTATCATTGATAATACCTTATAATATAACGTAATGTGCAGTGTATCATTGAAAATAACTTATAATATAACGTAATGTGCAGTGTATCATTGAAAATACCATATAATATATCGTAATATGCAGTGTATCATTCAAAATACCTTATAATATATAGTAGTTTACCCTTGAAAATACCTTATAATATAACGTAATATGCAGTGTATCTTTGAAAATACCTTATAATATAACGTAATATGCAGTGTATCATAGAAAATACCATATAATATATCGTAATATGCAGTGTATCATTGAAAATAGCTTATAATATAACGTATTATGCAGTGTATCATTGAAAACACCTTGTAATATAACGTAATATGCAGTGTATCGCTGAAAATATCTTATAATATAACGTAATATGCAGTGTATCATTGAAAATACCTTATAATATAACGGAATATGCAGTGTATCATTGAAAATACCTTATCATATAACGTAATATGCAGTGTATCATTGAAAATACCTTATAATATATGGTAATTTGTAGTGTATCATTGAAAACACCTTATAATATAACGTAATATGCAGTGTATCATTGAATATACCTTATAATATACAGTAGTTTATCATTGAAAATACCTTATAATATAACGTAATATGCAGTGTATCATTGAAAATAATTTATAATATATCATAATATGCGGTTTATCATTGAAAATACCGTATAATATATGGTAATTTGTAGTGTATCAATGAAAATAGCTTATAATATAACGTAATATGCAGTGTATCATTGAAAATACCTTATAATATATAGTAGTTTATCATTGAAAATACCTTATAATATAACGTAATATGCAGTGTATCATTGAAAATACCTTATAATATATCATAGTATGCGGTTTATCATTGAAAATACCTGATAATATATGGTAATTTGTAGTGTATCAATGAAAATAGCTTATAATATAACGGAATATGCTGTGGATCATTGTAAATATCTTATAATATAACGTAATATGCAGTGTATCATTGAAAATACCTTATAATATATAGTAGTTTACCATTGAAAATACCTCATAATATAACGTAATATGCAGTGTATCATTGAAAATACCTTATCATATAACGTAATATGCAGTGTATCATTGAAAATACCTTATAATATATCATAATATGCGGTTTATCATTGAAAATACCTTATAATATATGGTAATTTGTAGTGTATCAATGAAAATAGCTTATAATATAACAGAATATGCAGTGTAGCATTGAAAATACCATATAATATATCGTAATATGCAGTTTATCATTGAAAATACCTTATAATATATGGTATTTTGTAGTGTATCAATGAAAATAGCTTATAATATAACGTAACATGCTGTGTATCATTGAAAATATCTTATAATATAACGTAATATGCAGTGTATCATTGAAAATACCTTATAATATATAGTAGTTTATCATTGAAAATACCTTATAATATAACGTAATATGTAGTGTATCATTGAAATTACCTTATAATATATCATAGTATGCGGTTTATCATTGAAAATACCGTATAATATATGGTAATTTGAAGTGTATCAATGAAAATAGCTTATAATATAACGGAATATGCTGTGTATCATTGATAATACCTTATAATATAACGTAATGTGCAGTGTATCATTGAAAATAACTTATAATATAACGTAATGTGCAGTGTATCATTGAAAATACCATATAATATATCGTAATATGCAGTGTATCATTCAAAATACCTTATAATATATAGTAGTTTACCATTGAAAATACCTTATAATATAACGTAATATGCAGTGTATCATTGAAAACACGTTATAATATAACGTAATATGTAGTGTATCATTGAAATTACCTTATAATATATCATAGTATGCGGTTTATCATTGAAAATACCGTATAATATATGGTAATTTGAAGTGTATCAATGAAAATAGCTTATAATATAACGGAATATGCTGTGTATCATTGATAATACCTTATAATATAACGTAATGTGCAGTGTGTCATTGAAAATAACTTATAATATAACGTAATGTGCAGTGTATCATTGAAAATACCATATAATATATCGTAATATGCAGTGTATCATTCAAAATACCTTATAATATATAGTAGTTTACCATTGAAAATACCTTATAATATAACGTAATATGCAGTGTATCATTGAAAACACGTTATAATATAACGTAATATGCAGTGTATCTTTGAAAATACCTTATAATATAACGTAATATGCAGTGTATCATAGAAAATACCATATAATATATCGTAATATGCAGTGTATCATTGAAAATACCTTATAATATAACGTAATATGCAGTGTATCGCTGAAAATATCTTATAATATAACGTAATATGCAGTGTATCATTGAAAATACCTTATAATATATAGTAGTTTACCATTGAAAATACCTTAGAATATAACGTAATATGCAGTGTATCATTGAAAATAGCTTATAATATAACGTATTATGCAGTGTATCATTGAAAACACCTTGTAATATAACGTAATATGCAGTGTATCGCTGAAAATATCTTATAATATAACGTAATATGCAGTGTATCATTGAAAATACCTTATAATATATGGTAATTTGTAGTGTATCATTGAAAACACCTTATAATATAACGTAATATGCAGTGTATCATTGAATATACCTTATAATATACAGTAGTTTATCATTGAAAATACCTTATAATATAACGTAATATGCAGTGTATCATTGAAAATAATTTATAATATATCATAATATGCGGTTTATCATTGAAAATACCGTATAATATATGGTAATTTGTAGTGTATCAATGAAAATAGCTTATAATATAACGGCATATGCAGTGTATCATTGATAATACCTTATAATATAACGTAATGTGCAGTGTATCATTGAAAATAACTTATAATATAACGTAATGTGCAGTGTATCATTGAAAATACCATATAATATATCGTAATATGCAGTGTATCATTCAAAATACCTTATAATATATAGTAGTTTACCATTCAAAATACCTTATAATATAACGTAATATGCAGTGTACCATTGAAAACATCTTATAATATAACGTAATTTGCAGTGTATCATTGAAAATACCTTATAATATAGCGTAATATGCAGTGTATCATTGAAAATACCTCATAATATATAGTAGTTTCTCATTGAAAATACCTTACAATATATCATAATATGCAGTGTATCATTGAAAATACCTTATAATATAACGTAATATGCAGTGTATCTTTGAAAATACCTTATAATATAACGTAATATGCAGTGTATCATTGAAAATACCTTATAATATAACGTAATATGCAGTGTATCATTGAAAATACCTTATAATATATCATAATATGCGGTTTATCATTGAAAATACCTTATAATATATGGTAATTTGTAGTGTATCAATGAAAATAGCTTATAATATAACAGAATATGCAGTGTAGCATTGAAAATACCATATAATATATCGTAATATGCAGTTTATCATTGAAAATACCTTATAATATATGGTATTTTGTAGTGTATCATTGAAAATACCTTATAATATAACGTAATATGTAGTGTATCATTGAAATTACCTTATAATATATCATAGTATGCGGTTTATCATTGAAAATACCGTATAATATATGGTAATTTGAAGTGTATCAATGAAAATAGCTTATAATATAACGGAATATGCAGTGTATCATTGATAATACCTTATAATATAACGTAATGTGCAGTGTATCATTGAAAATAACTTATAATATAACGTAATGTGCAGTGTATCATTGAAAATACCATATAATATATCGTAATATGCAGTGTATCATTCAAAATACCTTATAATATATAGTAGTTTACCATTGAAAATACCTTATAATATAACGTAATATGCAGTGTATCATTGAAAACACCTTATAATATAACGTAATATGCAGTGTATCTTTGAAAATACCTTATAATATAACGTAATATGCAGTGTATCATAGAAAATACCATATAATATATCGTAATATGCAGTGTATCATTGAAAATACCTTATAATATAACGTAATATGCAGTGTATCGCTGAAAATATCTTATAATATAACGTAATATGCAGTGTATCATTGAAAATACCTTATAATATAACGTAATATGCAGTGTATCATTGAAAATACCTGATAATATATGGTAATTTGTAGTGTATCAATGAAAATAGCTTATAATATAACGGAATATGCTGTGGATCATTGTAAATATCTTATAATATAACGTAATATGCAGTGTATCATTGAAAATACCTTATAATATATAGTAGTTTACCATTGAAAATACCTCATAATATAACGTAGTATGCAGTGTATCATTGAAAACACCTTATAATATAACGTAATCTGCAGTGTATCATTCAAAACACCTTATAATATAACGTAATATGCAGTGTATCATTGAAAATACCTTATAATATATAGTAGTTTATCATTGAAAATACCTTATAATATAACGTAATATGTAGTTTATCATTTAAAATACCTTATAATATATCATAATATGCGGTTTATCATTGAAAATACCTTATAATATATAGTAGTTTACCATTGAAAATACCTTATAATATAACGTAATATGCAGTGTATCATTGAAAATACCTTATAATATAACGTAATATGCAGTGTATCATTGAAAATACCATATAATATATCGTAATATGCAGTTTATCATTGAAAATACCTTATAATATATGGTATTTTGTAGTGTATCATTGAAAATACCTTATTATATAACGTAATATGTAGTGTATCATTGAAAATACCTTATAATATATCATAATATGCGGTTTATCATTGAAAATACCTTATAATATATGGTATTTTGTAGTGTATCAATGAAAATAGCTTATAATATAACGGAACATGCTGTGTATCATTGAAAATATCTTATAATATAACGTAATATGCAGTGTATCATTGAAAATACCTTATAATATATAGTAGTTTATCATTGAAAATACCTTATAATATAACGTAATATGTAGTGTATCATTGAAATTACCTTATAATATATCATAGTATGCGGTTTATCATTGAAAATACCGTATAATATATGGTAATTTGAAGTTTATCAATGAAAATAGCTTATAATATAACGGAATATGCAGTGTATCATTGATAATACCTTATAATATAACGTAATGTGCAGTGTATCATTGAAAATAACTTATAATATAACGTAATGTGCAGTGTATCATTGAAAATACCATATAATATATCGTAATATGCAGTGTATGATTCAAAATACCTTATAATATATCATAATATGCGGTTTATCATTGAAAATACCTTATAATATATGGTATTTTGTAGTGTATCAATGAAAATAGCTTATAATATAACGGAACATGCTGTGTATCATTGAAAATATCTTATAATATAACGTAATATGCAGTGTATCATTGAAAATACCTTATAATATATAGTAGTTTATCATTGAAAATACCTTATAATATAACGTAATATGTAGTGTATCATTGAAATTACCTTATAATATATCATAGTATGCGGTTTATCATTGAAAATACCGTATAATATATGGTAATTTGAAGTGTATCAATGAAAATAGCTTATAATATAACGGAATATGCAGTGTATCATTGATAATACCTTATAATATAACGTAATGTGCAGTGTATCATTGAAAATAACTTATAATATAACGTAATGTGCAGTGTATCATTGAAATTACCTTATAATATATCATAGTATGCGGTTTATCATTGAAAATACCGTATAATATATGGTAATTTGAAGTGTATCAATGAAAATAGCTTATAATATAACGGAATATGCAGTGTATCATTGATAATACCTTATAATATAACGTAATGTGCAGTGTATCATTGAAAATAACTTATAATATAACGTAATGTGCAGTGTATCATTGAAAATACCATATAATATATCGTAATATGCAGTGTATCATTCAAAATACCTTATAATATATAGTAGTTTACCATTGAAAATACCTTATAATATAACGTAATATGCAGTGTATCATTGAAAACACCTTATAATATAACGTAATATGCAGTGTATCTTTGAAAATACCTTATAATATAACGTAATATGCATTGTATCATAGAAAATACCATATAATATATCGTAATATGCAGTGTATCATTGAAAATACCTTATAATATAACGTAATATGCAGTGTATCGCTGAAAATATCTTATAATATAACGTAATATGCAGTGTATCATTGAAAATACCTTATAATATAACGTAATATGCAGTGTATCATTGAAAATACCTGATAATATATGGTAATTTGTAGTGTATCAATGAAAATAGCTTATAATATAACGGAATATGCTGTGGATCATTGTAAATATCTTATAATATAACGTAATATGCAGTGTATCATTGAAAATACCTTATAATATATAGTAGTTTACCATTGAAAATACCTCATAATATAACGTAATATGCAGTGTATCATTGAAAATACCTTATAATATAGCGTAATATGCAGTGTATCATTGAAAATACCTTATAATATAACGTAATATGCAGTGTATCGCTGAAAATATCTTATAATATAACGTAATATGCAGTGTATCATTGAAAATACCATATAATATATCGTAATATGCAGTTTATCATTGAAAATACCTTATAATATAACGTAATATGCAGTGTATGATTCAAAATACCTTATAATATATCATAATATGCGGTTTATCATTGAAAATACCTTATAATATATGGTATTTTGTAGTGTATCAATGAAAATAGCTTATAATATAACGGAACATGCTGTGTATCATTGAAAATATCTTATAATATAACGTAATATGCAGTGTATCATTGAAAATACCTTATAATATATAGTAGTTTATCATTGAAAATACCTTATAATATAACGTAATATGTAGTGTATCATTGAAATTACCTTATAATATATCATAGTATGCGGTTTATCATTGAAAATACCGTATAATATATGGTAATTTGAAGTGTATCAATGAAAATAGCTTATAATATAACGGAATATGCAGTGTATCATTGATAATACCTTATAATATAACGTAATGTGCAGTGTATCATTGAAAATAACTTATAATATAACGTAATGTGCAGTGTATCATTGAAATTACCTTATAATATATCATAGTATGCGGTTTATCATTGAAAATACCGTATAATATATGGTAATTTGAAGTGTATCAATGAAAATAGCTTATAATATAACGGAATATGCAGTGTATCATTGATAATACCTTATAATATAACGTAATGTGCAGTGTATCATTGAAAATAACTTATAATATAACGTAATGTGCAGTGTATCATTGAAAATACCATATAATATATCGTAATATGCAGTGTATCATTCAAAATACCTTATAATATATAGTAGTTTACCATTGAAAATACCTTATAATATAACGTAATATGCAGTGTATCATTGAAAATACCTTATAATATAACGTAATATGCAGTGTATCATTGAAAATACCTTATAATATAACGTAATATGCATTGTATCATAGAAAATACCATATAATATATCGTAATATGCAGTGTATCATTGAAAATACCTTATAATATAACGTAATATGCAGTGTATCGCTGAAAAGAATTTATAATATAACGTAATATGCAGTGTATCATTGAAAATACCTTATAATATAACGTAATATGCAGTGTATCATTGAAAATACCTGATAATATATGGTAATTTGTAGTGTATCAATGAAAATAGCTTATAATATAACGGAATATGCTGTGGATCATTGTAAATATCTTATAATATAACGTAATATGCAGTGTATCATTGAAAATACCTTATAATATATAGTAGTTTACCATTGAAAATACCTCATAATATAACGTAATATGCAGTGTATCATTGAAAATACCTTATAATATAACGTAATATGCAGTGTATCATTGAAAATACCTTATAATATAACGTAATATGCAGTGTATCGCTGAAAATATCTTATAATATAACGTAATATGCAGTGTATCATTGAAAATACCATATAATATATCGTAATATGCAGTTTATCATTGAAAATACCTTATAATATAACGTAATATGCAGTGTATCATTGAAAATACCTTATAATATATCATAATATGCGGTTTATCATTGAAAATACCTTATAATATATGGTAATTTGTAGTGTATCAATGAAAATAGCTTATAATATAACGGAATATGCAGTGTAGCATTGAAAATACCATATAATATATCGTAATATGCAGTTAATCATTGAAAATACCTTATAATATATAGTAGTTTACCATTGAAAATACCTTATAATATAACGTAATATGCAGTGTATCATTGAAAATACCTTATAATATATCATAATATGCGGTTTATCATTCAAAATACCTTATAATATATGGTATTTTGTAGTGTATCAAAGAAAATAGCTTATAAAATAACGGAATATGCTGTGTATCATTGAAAATATCTTATAATATAACGTAATATGCAATGTATCATTGAAAATACCTTATAATATATAGTAGTTTACCATTGAAAATACCTTATAATATAACGTATTATGCAGTGTATCATTGAAAACACCTTATAATATAACGTAATCTGCAGTGTATCATTCAAAACACCTTATAATATAACGTAATATGCAGTGTATCATTGAAAATACCTTATAATATATAGTAGTTTATCATTGAAAATACCTTATAATATAACGTAATATGTAGTTTATCATTTAAAATACCTTATAATATATCATAATATGCGGTTTATCATTGAAAATACCTTATAATATATAGTAGTTAACCATTGAAAATACCTTATAATATAACGTAATATGCAGTGTATCATTGAAAATACCTTATAATATAACGTAATATGCAGTGTATCATTGAAAATACCATATAATATATCGTAATATGCAGTTTATCATTGAAAATACCTTATAATATATGGTATTTTGTAGTGTATCATTGAAAATACCTTATTATATAACGTAATATGTAGTGTATCATTGAAAATACCTTATAATATATCATAATATGCGGTTTATCATTGAAAATACCTTATAATATATGGTATTTTGTAGTGTATCAATGAAAATAGCTTATAATATAACGGAACATGCTGTGTATCATTGAAAATATCTTATAATATAACGTAATATGCAGTGTATCATTGAAAATACCTTATAATATATAGTAGTTTATCATTGAAAATACCTTATAATATAACGTAATATGTAGTGTATCATTGAAATTACCTTATAATATATCATAGTATGCGGTTTATCATTGAAAATACCGTATAATATATGGTAATTTGAAGTGTATCAATGAAAATAGCTTATAATATAACGGAATATGCAGTGTATCATTGATAATACCTTATAATATAACGTAATGTGCAGTGTATCATTGAAAATAACTTATAATATAACGTAATGTGCAGTGTATCATTGAAAATACCATATAATATATCGTAATATGCAGTGTATGATTCAAAATACCTTATAATATATCATAATATGCGGTTTATCATTGAAAATACCTTATAATATATGGTATTTTGTAGTGTATCAATGAAAATAGCTTATAATATAACGGAACATGCTGTGTATCATTGAAAATATCTTATAATATAACGTAATATGCAGTGTATCATTGAAAATACCTTATAATATATAGTAGTTTATCATTGAAAATACCTTATAATATAACGTAATGTGCAGTGTATCATTGAAAATAACTTATAATATAACGTAATGTGCAGTGTATCATTGAAAATACCATATAATATATCGTAATATGCAGTGTATCATTCAAAATACCTTATAATATATAGTAGTTTACCATTGAAAATACCTTATAATATAACGTAATATGCAGTGTATCATTGAAAACACCTTATAATATAACGTAATATGCAGTG
This sequence comes from Lasioglossum lativentre, assembly GCA_916610255.1. Lineage (NCBI taxonomy): Eukaryota > Metazoa > Arthropoda > Insecta > Hymenoptera > Halictidae > Lasioglossum > Lasioglossum lativentre. Next base: position 622,525 of record CAKAJI010000980.1, on the reverse strand, counting down.
TATCTTTGAAAATACCTTATAATATAACGTAATATGCATTGTATCATAGAAAATACCATATAATATATCGTAATATGCAGTGTATCATTGAAAATACCTTATAATATAACGTAATATGCAGTGTATCGTTGAAAATACCTTATAATATAACGTAATATGCAGTGTATCATTGAAAATACCTTATAATATAACGTAATATGCAGTGTATCATTGAAAATACCTGATAATATATGGTAATTTGTAGTGTATCAATGAAAATAGCTTATAATATAACGGAATATGCTGTGGATCATTGTAAATATCTTATAATATAACGTAATATGCAGTGTATCATTGAAAATACCTTATAATATATAGTAGTTTACCATTGAAAATACCTCATAATATAACGTAATATGCAGTGTATCATTGAAAATACCTTATAATATAACGTAATATGCAGTGTATCATTGAAAATACCTTATAATATAACGTAATATGCAGTGTATCGCTGAAAATATCTTATAATATAACGTAATATGCAGTGTATCATTGAAAATACCATATAATATATCGTAATATGCAGTTTATCATTGAAAATACCTTATAATATAACGTAATATGCAGTGTATCATTGAAAATACCTTATAATATATCATAATATGCGGTTTATCATTGAAAATACCTTATAATATATGGTAATTTGTAGTGTATCAATGAAAATAGCTTATAATATAACGGAATATGCAGTGTAGCATTGAAAATACCATATAATATATCGTAATATGCAGTTAATCATTGAAAATACCTTATAATATATAGTAGTTTACCATTGAAAATACCTTATAATATAACGTAATATGCAGTGTATCATTGAAAATACCTTATAATATATCATAATATGCGGTTTATCATTCAAAATACCTTATAATATATGGTATTTTGTAGTGTATCAAAGAAAATAGCTTATAAAATAACGGAATATGCTGTGTATCATTGAAAATATCTTATAATATAACGTAATATGCAATGTATCATTGAAAATACCTTATAATATATAGTAGTTTACCATTGAAAATACCTTATAATATAACGTATTATGCAGTGTATCATTGAAAACACCTTATAATATAACGTAATCTGCAGTGTATCATTCAAAACACCTTATAATATAACGTAATATGCAGTGTATCATTGAAAATACCTTATAATATATAGTAGTTTATCATTGAAAATACCTTATAATATAACGTAATATGTAGTTTATTATTTAAAATACCTTATAATATATCATAATATGCGGTTTATCATTGAAAATACCTTATAATATATAGTAGTTTACCATTGAAAATACCTTATAATATAACGTAATATGCAGTGTATCATTGAAAATACCTTATAATATAACGTAATATGCAGTGTATCATTGAAAATACCATATAATATATCGTAATATGCAGTTTATCATTGAAAATACCTTATAATATATGGTATTTTGTAGTGTATCATTGAAAATACCTTATTATATAACGTAATATGTAGTGTATCATTGAAAATACCTTATAATATATCATAATATGCGGTTTATCATTGAAAATACCTTATAATATATGGTATTTTGTAGTGTATCAATGAAAATAGCTTATAATATAACGGAACATGCTGTGTATCATTGAAAATATCTTATAATATAACGTAATATGCAGTGTATCATTGAAAATACCTTATAATATATAGTAGTTTATCATTGAAAATACCTTATAATATAACGTAATATGTAGTGTATCATTGAAATTACCTTATAATATATCATAGTATGCGGTTTATCATTGAAAATACCGTATAATATATGGTAATTTGAAGTGTATCAATGAAAATAGCTTATAATATAACGGAATATGCAGTGTATCATTGATAATACCTTATAATATAACGTAATGTGCAGTGTATCATTGAAAACACCTTATAATATAACGTAATATGCAGTGTATCTTTGAAAATACCTTATAATATAACGTAATATGCATTGTATCATAGAAAATACCATATAATATATCGTAATATGCAGTGTATCATTGAAAATACCTTATAATATAACGTAATATGCAGTGTATCGCTGAAAATATCTTATAATATAACGTAATATGCAGTGTATCATTGAAAATACCTTATAATATAACGTAATATGCAGTGTATCATTGAAAATACCTGATAATATATGGTAATTTGTAGTGTATCAATGAAAATAGCTTATAATATAACGGAATATGCTGTGGATCATTGTAAATATCTTATAATATAACGTAATATGCAGTGTATCATTGAAAATACCTTATAATATATAGTAGTTTACCATTGAAAATACCTCATAATATAACGTAATATGCAGTGTATCATTGAAAATACCTTATAATATAACGTAATATGCAGTGTATCATTGAAAATACCTTATAATATAACGTAATATGCAGTGTATCGCTGAAAATATCTTATAATATAACGTAATATGCAGTGTATCATTGAAAATACCATATAATATATCGTAATATGCAGTTTATCATTGAAAATACCTTATAATATAACGTAATATGCAGTGTATCATTGAAAATACCTTATAATATATCATAATATGCGGTTTATCATTGAAAATACCTTATAATATATGGTAATTTGTAGTGTATCAATGAAAATAGCTTATAATATAACGGAATATGCAGTGTAGCATTGAAAATACCATATAATATATCGTAATATGCAGTTAATCATTGAAAATACCTTATAATATATAGTAGTTTACCATTGAAAATACCTTATAATATAACGTAATATGCAGTGTATCATTGAAAATACCTTATAATATATCATAATATGCGGTTTATCATTCAAAATACCTTATAATATATGGTATTTTGTAGTGTATCAAAGAAAATAGCTTATAAAATAACGGAATATGCTGTGTATCATTGAAAATATCTTATAATATAACGTAATATGCAATGTATCATTGAAAATACCTTATAATATATAGTAGTTTACCATTGAAAATACCTTATAATATAACGTATTATGCAGTGTATCATTGAAAACACCTTATAATATAACGTAATCTGCAGTGTATCATTCAAAACACCTTATAATATAACGTAATATGCAGTGTATCATTGAAAATACCTTATAATATATAGTAGTTTATCATTGAAAATACCTTATAATATAACGTAATATGTAGTTTATTATTTAAAATACCTTATAATATATCATAATATGCGGTTTATCATTGAAAATACCTTATAATATATAGTAGTTTACCATTGAAAATACCTTATAATATAACGTAATATGCAGTGTATCATTGAAAATACCTTATAATATAACGTAATATGCAGTGTATCATTGAAAATACCATATAATATATCGTAATATGCAGTTTATCATTGAAAATACCTTATAATATATGGTATTTTGTAGTGTATCATTGAAAATACCTTATTATATAACGTAATATGTAGTGTATCATTGAAAATACCTTATAATATATCATAATATGCGGTTTATCATTGAAAATACCTTATAATATATGGTATTTTGTAGTGTATCAATGAAAATAGCTTATAATATAACGGAATATGCTGTGTATCATTGAAAATATCTTATAATATAACGTAATATGCAGTGTATCATTGAAAATACCTTATAATATATAGTAGTTTATCATTGAAAATACCTTATAATATAACGTAATATGTAGTGTATCATTGAAATTACCTTATAATATATCATAGTATGCGGTTTATCATTGAAAATACCGTATAATATATGGTAATTTGAAGTGTATCAATGAAAATAGCTTATAATATAACGGAATATGCAGTGTATCATTGATAATACCTTATAATATAACGTAATGTGCAGTGTATCATTGAAAATAACTTATAATATAACGTAATGTGCAGTGTATCATTGAAAATACCATATAATATATCGTAATATGCAGTGTATGATTCAAAATACCTTATAATATATCATAATATGCGGTTTATCATTGAAAATACCTTATAATATATGGTATTTTGTAGTGTATCAATGAAAATAGCTTATAATATAACGGAACATGCTGTGTATCATTGAAAATATCTTATAATATAACGTAATATGCAGTGTATCATTGAAAATACCTTATAATATATAGTAGTTTATCATTGAAAATACCTTATAATATAACGTAATATGTAGTGTATCATTGAAATTACCTTATAATATATCATAGTATGCGGTTTATCATTGAAAATACCGTATAATATATGGTAATTTGAAGTGTATCAATGAAAATACCTTATAATATAACGTAATATGCAGTGTATCATTGAAAACACCTTATAATATAACGTAATATGCAGTGTATCTTTGAAAATACCTTATAATATAACGTAATATGCAGTGTATCATAGAAAATACCATATAATATATCGTAATATGCAGTGTATCATTGAAAATACCTTATAATATATCATAATATGCGGTTTATCATTCAAAATACCTTATAATATATGGTATTTTGTAGTGTATCAAAGAAAATAGCTTATAAAATAACGGAATATGCTGTGTATCATTGAAAATATCTTATAATATAACGTAATATGCAATGTATCATTGAAAATACCTTATAATATATAGTAGTTTACCATTGAAAATACCTTATAGTATAACGTATTATGCAGTGTATCATTGAAAACACCTTATAATATAACGTAATCTGCAGTGTATCATTCAAAACACCTTATAATATAACGTAATATGCAGTGTATCATTCAAAACACCTTATAATATAACGTAATATGCAGTGTATCATTGAAAATACCTTATAATATATAGTAGTTTATCATTGAAAATACCTTATAATATAACGTAATATGTAGTGTATCATTGAAATTACCTTATAATATATCATAATATGCGGTTTATCATTGAAAATACCGTATAATATATGGTAATTTGTAGTGTATCAATGAAAATAGCTTATAATATAACGGAATATGCAGTGTATCATTGATAATACCTTATAATATAACGTAATATGCAGTGTATCATTGAAAATACCTTATAATATAACGTATTATGCAGTGTATCATTGAAAACACCTTATAATATAACGTAATCTGCAGTGTATCATTCAAAACACCTTATAATATAACGTAATATGCAGTGTATCATTGAAAATACCTTATAATATAACATAATATGCGGTTTATCATTCAATATACCTTATAATATATGGTATTTTGTAGTGTATCAATGAAAATACCTTATAATATAACGGAATATGCTGTGTATCATTAAAAATATCTTATAATATAACGTAATATGCAATGTATCATTGAAAATACGTTATAGTATATAGTAGTTTACCATTGAAAATACCTTATAATATAACGTATTATGCAGTGTATCATTGAAAACGCCTTATAATATAACGTAATCTGCAGTGTATCATTCAAAACACCTTATAATATAACGTAATATGCAGTGTATGATTGAAAATACCTTATAATATATAGTAGTTTATCATTGAAAATACGTTATAATATAACGTAATATGTAGTGTATCATTGAAAATACCTTATAAGATATCATAATATGCGGTTTAACATTGAAAATACCTTATAATATATGGTATTTTGTAGTGTATCAATGAAAATAGCTTATAATATAACGTAATATGCAGTGTATCATTGAAAATACCTTATAATATATAGTAGTTTACCAATGAAAATACCTTATAATATAACGTAATATGCAGTGTATCATTGAAAACACCTTATAATATAACGTAATATGCAGTGTATCAATGAAAATACATTATAATGTAACGTAATATGCAGGGTATCATTGAAAATACCTTATAATATTACGTAATATGCAGTTTATCATTGAAAATACCTTATAATATAACATAATATGCATAGTATCAATGAAAATACCTTATAATATATGGTATTTTGTAGTGTATCAATGAAAATAGCTTATAATATAACGGAATATGCAGTGTAGCATTGAAAATACCATATAATATATCGTAATATGCAGTTAATCATTGAAAATACCTTATAATATATAGTAGTTTACCATTGAAAATACCTTATAATATAACGTAATATGCAGTGTATCATTGAAAATACCTTATAATATAACGTAATATACAGTGTATTATTGAAAATACCTTATAATATAACGTAATATGCAGTGTATCATTGAAAATACCTTATAATATATAGTAGTTTACCAATGAAAATACCTTATAATATAACGTAATATGCAGTGTATCATTGAAAATACCTTATAATATAACGTAATATGCAGTGTATCATTGAAAATACCTTATAATATAACGTAATGTGCAGTGCATCATTGAAAATACCTTATAATATAACGTAATATGCAGTGTATCATTGAAAATACCTTATAATATATCATAATATGCGGTTTATCATTCAATATACCTTATAATATATGGTATTTTGTAGTGTATCAATGAAAATACCTTATAATATAACGGAATATGCTGTGTATCATTAAAAATATCTTATAATATAACGTAATATGCAATGTATCATTGAAAATACGTTATAGTATATAGTAGTTTACCATTGAAAATACCTTATAATATAACGTATTATGCAGTGTATCATTGAAAACACCTTATAATATAACGTAATCTGCAGTGTATCATTCAAAACACCTTATAATATAACGTAATATGCAGTGTATCATTGAAAATACCTTATAATATATAGTAGTTTATCATTGAAAATACCTTATAGTATAACGTATTATGCAGTGTATCATTGAAAACACCTTATAATATAACGTAATCTGCAGTGTATCATTCAAAACACCTTATAATATAACGTAATATGCAGTGTATCATTCAAAACACCTTATAATATAACGTAATATGCAGTGTATCATTGAAAATACCTTATAATATATAGTAGTTTATCATTGAAAATACCTTATAATATAACGTAATATGTAGTGTATCATTGAAATTACCTTATAATATATCATAATATGCGGTTTATCATTGAAAATACCGTATAATATATGGTAATTTGTAGTGTATCAATGAAAATAGCTTATAATATAACGGAATATGCAGTGTATCATTGATAATACCTTATAATATAACGTAATGTGCAGTGTATCATTGAAAATACCTTATAATATAACGTAATATGCAGTGTATCATTGAAAACACCTTATAATATAACGTAATCTGCAGTGTATCATTCAAAACACCTTATAATATAACGTAATATGCAGTGTATCATTGAAAATACCTTATAATATAACATAATATGCGGTTTATCATTCAATATACCTTATAATATATGGTATTTTGTAGTGTATCAATGAAAATACCTTATAATATAACGGAATATGCTGTGTATCATTAAAAATATCTTATAATATAACGTAATATGCAATGTATCATTGAAAATACGTTATAGTATATAGTAGTTTACCATTGAAAATACCTTATAATATAACGTATTATGCAGTGTATCATTGAAAACGCCTTATAATATAACGTAATCTGCAGTGTATCATTCAAAACACCTTATAATATAACGTAATATGCAGTGTATGATTGAAAATACCTTATAATATATAGTAGTTTATCATTGAAAATACGTTATAATATAACGTAATATGTAGTGTATCATTGAAAATACCTTATAAGATATCATAATATGCGGTTTAACATTGAAAATACCTTATAATATATGGTATTTTGTAGTGTATCAATGAAAATAGCTTATAATATAACGTAATATGCAGTGTATCATTGAAAATACCTTATAATATATAGTAGTTTACCAATGAAAATACCTTATAATATAACGTAATATGCAGTGTATCATTGAAAACACCTTATAATATAACGTAATATGCAGTGTATCAATGAAAATACATTATAATGTAACGTAATATGCAGGGTATCATTGAAAATACCTTATAATATTACGTAATATGCAGTTTATCATTGAAAATACCTTATAATATAACATAATATGCATAGTATCAATGAAAATACCTTATAATATATGGTATTTTGTAGTGTATCAATGAAAATAGCTTATAATATAACGGAATATGCAGTGTAGCATTGAAAATACCATATAATATATCGTAATATGCAGTTAATCATTGAAAATACCTTATAATATATAGTAGTTTACCATTGAAAATACCTTATAATATAACGTAATATGCAGTGTATCATTGAAAATACCTTATAATATAACGTAATATACAGTGTATTATTGAAAATACCTTATAATATATAGTAGTTTACCAATGAAAATACCTTATAATATAACGTAATATGCAGTGTATCATTGAAAACACCTTATAATATAACGTAATATGCAGTGTATCATTGAAAATACCTTATAATATAACGTAATGTGCAGTGCATCATTGAAAATACCTTATAATATAACGTAATATGCAGTGTATCATTGAAAATACCTTATAATATATCATAATATGCGGTTTATCATTCAATATACCTTATAATATATGGTATTTTGTAGTGTATCAATGAAAATACCTTATAATATAACGGAATATGCTGTGTATCATTAAAAATATCTTATAATATAACGTAATATGCAATGTATCATTGAAAATACGTTATAGTATATAGTAGTTTACCATTGAAAATACCTTATAATATAACGTATTATGCAGTGTATCATTGAAAACACCTTATAATATAACGTAATCTGCAGTGTATCATTCAAAACACCTTATAATATAACGTAATATGCAGTGTATCATTGAAAATACCTTATAATATATAGTAGTTTATCATTGAAAATACGTTATAATATAACGTAATATGTAGTGTATCATTGAAAATACCTTATAAGATATCATAATATGCGGTTTATCATTGAAAATACCTTATAATATATGGTATTTTGTAGTGTATCAATGAAAATAGCTTATAATATAACGTAATATGCAGTGTATCATTGAAAATACCTTATAATATATAGTAGTTTACCAATGAAAATACCTTATAATATAACGTAATATGCAGTGTATCATTGAAAACACCTTATAATATAACGTAATATGCAGTGTATCAATGAAAATACATTATAATGTAACGTAATATGCAGGGTATCATTGAAAATACCTTATAATATTACGTAATATGCAGTTTATCATTGAAAATACCTTATAATACAACATAATATGCATAGTATCATTGAAAATATCTTATAATATATGGTATTTTGTAGTGTATCAATGAAAATAGCTTATAATATAACGGAATATGCAGTGTAGCATTGAAAATACCATATAATATATCGTAATATGCAGTTAATCATTGAAAATACCTTATAATATATAGTAGTTTACCATTGAAAATACCTTATAATATAACGTAATATGCAGTGTATCATTGAAAATACCTTATAATATAACGTAATATACAGTGTATTATTGAAAATACCTTATAATATAACGTAATATGCAGTGTATCATTGAAAATACCTTATAATATATAGTAGTTTACCAATGAAAATACCTTATAATATAACGTAATATGCAGTGTATCATTGAAAACACCTTATAATATAACGTAATATGCAGTGTATCATTGAAAATACCTTATAATATAACGTAATGTGCAGTGCATCATTGAAAATACCTTATAATATAACGTAATATGCAGTGTATCATTGAAAATACCTTATAATATATCATAATATGCGGTTTATCATTCAATATACCTTATAATATATGGTATTTTGTAGTGTATCAATGAAAATAGCTTATAATATAACGGAATATGCTGTGTATCATTAAAAATATATTATAATATAACGTAATATGCAATGTATCATTGAAAATACCTTATAGTATATAGTAGTTTACCATTGAAAATACCTTATAATATAACGTATTATGCAGTGTATCATTGAAAACACCTTATAATATAACGTAATCTGCAGTGTATCATTCAAAACACCTTATAATATAACGTAATATGCAGTGTATCATTGAAAATACCTTATAATATATAGTAGTTTATCATTGAAAATACGTTATAATATAACGTAATATGTAGTGTATCATTGAAAATACCTTATAATATATCATAATATGCGGTTTATCATTGAAAATACCTTATAATATATGGTATTTTGTAGTGTATCAATGAAAATAGCTTATAATATAACGTAATATGCAGTGTATCATTGAAAATACCTTATAATATATAGTAGTTTACCAATGAAAATACCTTATAATATAACGTAATATGCAGTGTATCATTGAAAACACCTTATAATATAACGTAATATGCAGTGTATCAATGAAAATACATTATAATGTAACGTAATATGCAGGGTATCATTGAAAATACCTTATAATATAACGTAATATGCAGTTTATCATTGAAAATACCTTATAATATAACGTAATATGCAGTGTAACATTGAAAATACCTTATAATATAACGTAATATGCAGTGTAACATTGAAAATACCTTATAACATAACGTAATGTGCAGTTTATCATTGAAAATACCTTATAATATAACGTAATATGCAGTGTATCATTGAAAATACCTCATAAAAGAACGTAATATGCAGTGTATCATTGAAAATACCTTATAACATAACGTAATGCGCAGTGTATCAGTGAAAATACCTCATAAAAGAACGTAATATGCAGTGTATCATTGAAAATACCTTATAACATAACGTAATGCGCAGTGTATCAGTGAAAATACCTTATAATATAACGTAATAGGCAGTGTATCATTGAAAATACCATATAATATAACGTAATATGCAGTTTATCATTGAAAATACCTTATAATATAACGTAATATGTAGTGTATCAATGAAAATACCTTATAATATAACGTAATATGCAGTGTATCATTGAAAATACCTTATTTTCAATGATACACTGCATATTACGTTATATAATAATGTATTTTCAATGATACACTGCATATTACGTTATATTATAAGGTATTTTCAATGATACACTGCATCTTACGTTATATTATAAGGCATTTTCCATGATACACTGCATATTACGTTATATTATAAGGTATTTTCAATGATACACTGCCTATTACGTTATATTATAAGGTATTTTCAATGATACACTGCAAAGTACGTTATATTATAAGGCATTTTCAATGATACACTGCATATTACGTTATATTATATGGTATTTTCAATGATACACTGCCTATTACGTTATATTATAAGGTATTTTCAATGATACACTGCATATTACGTTATATTATAAGGTATTTTCAATGGTAAACTACTATATATTATAAGGTATTTTCAATGATACACTGCCTATTACGTTATATTATAAGGTATTTTCAATGATACACTGCATATTACGTTATATTATAAGGTATTTTCAATGGTAAACTACTATATATTATAAGGTATTTTCAATGATACACTGCCTATTACGTTATATTATAAGGTATTTTCAATGATACACTGCATATTACGTTATATTATAAGGCATTTTCAATGATACACTGCATATTACGTTATATTATAAGGTATTTTCAATGATACACTGCATATTACGTTACATTATAAGGTATTTTCAATGATACACTGCATATTACGTTATAAGGCATTTTCAATGATATACTGCATATTACGTTACATTATAAGGTATTTTCAATGATACTCTGCCTATTACGTTATATTATAAGGTATTTTCAATGATACACTGCATATTACGTTATATTATAAGGTATTTTCAATGGTAAACTACTATATATTATAAGGTATTTTCAATGATACACTGCCTATTACGTTATATTATAAGGTATTTTCAATGATACACTGCCTATTACGTTACATTATAAGGTATTTTCAATGATACACTGCAAAGTACGTTATATTATAAGGCATTTTCAATGATACACTGCATATTACGTTATATTATAAAGTATTTTCAATGATACACTGCCTATTACGTTATATTATAAGGTATTTTCAATGATACACTGCATATTACGTTATATTATAAGGCATTTTCAATGATATACTGCATATTACGTTACATTATAAGGTATTTTCAATGATACTCTGCCTATTACGTTATATTATAAGGTATTTTCAATGATACACTGCATATTACGTTATATTATAAGGTATTTTCAATGGTAAACTACTATATATTATAAGGTATTTTCAATGATACACTGCCTATTACGTTATATTATAAGGTATTTTCAATGATACACTGCCTATTACGTTACATTATAAGGTATTTTCAATGATACACTGCAAAGTACGTTATATTATAAGGCATTTTCAATGATACACTGCATATTACGTTATATTATAAAGTATTTTCAATGATACACTGCCTATTACGTTATATTATAAGGTATTTTCAATGATACACTGCATATTACGTTATATTATAAGGTATTTTCAATGGTAAACTACTATATATTATAAGGTATTTTCAATGATACACTGCCTATTACGTTATATTATAAGGTATTTTCAATGGTAAACTACTATATATTATAAGGTATTTTCAATGATACACTGCCTATTACGTTATATTATAAGGTATTTTCAATGATACACTGCATATTACGTTATATTATAAGGTGTTTTCAATAATACACTGCATATTACGTTATATTATAAGGTATTTTCAATGGTAAACTACTATATATTATAAGGTATTTTCAATGATATACTGCAAAGTACGTTATATTATAAGGCATTTTCAATGATACACTGCATATTACGTTATATTATAAGGTATTTTCAATGATACACTGCATATTACGTTATATTATAAGATATTTTCAATTATACACTGCATATTACGTTATATTATAAGATATTTTCAGCGATACACTGCATATTACGTTATATTACAAGGTGTTTTCAATGATACACTGCATAATACGTTATATTATAAGCTATTTTCAATGATACACTGCATATTACGTTATATTATAAGGTATTTTTAATGGTAAACTACTATATATTATAAGGTATTTTCAATGATACACTGCATATTACGTTATATTATAAGGTATTTTCAATTATACACTTCATATTACGTTATATTATAAGGTATTTTCAATGATACACTGCATCTTACGTTATATTATAAGGCATTTTCAATGATACACTGCATATTACGTTATATTATAAGGTATTTTCAATGATACACTGCCTATTACGTTATATTATAAGGCATTTTCAATGATACACTGCATATTACGTTATATTATAAGGTATTTTCAATGATACACTGCATATTACGTTATATTATAAGGCATTTTCAATGATACACTGCATATTACGTTACATTATAAGGTATTTTCAATGATACACTGCATATTACGTTATATTATAAGGTATTTTCAATTATACACTGCATATTACGTTATATTATAAGGTATTTTCAATGATACACTGCATATTACGTTATATTATAAGGCATTTTCAATGATACACTGCATATTACGTTATATTATAAGGTATTTTCAATGATACACTGCCTATTACGTTATATTATAAGGTATTTTCAATGATACACTGCAAAGTACGTTATATTATAAGGCATTTTCAATGATACACTGCATATTACGTTATATTATAAGGTATTTTCAATGATACACTGCCTATTACGTTATATTATAAGGTATTTTCAATGATACACTGCCTATTACGTTATATTATAAGGTATTTTCAATGATACACTGCATATTACGTTATATTATAAGGTATTTTCAATGATACACTGCATATTACGTTATATTATAAGGTATTTTCAATGATACACTGCATATTACGTTATATTATAAGGTATTTTCAATGATACACTGCATATTACGTTATATTATAAGGTATTTTCAATGGTAAACTACTATATATTATAAGGTATTTTCAATGATACACTGCCTATTACGTTATATTATAAGGTATTTTCAATGATACACTGCATATTACGTTATATTATAAGGTGTTTTCAATAATACACTGCATATTACGTTATATTATAAGGTATTTTCAATGATACACTGCATATTACGTTATATTAATTAGATATTTTCAGCGATACACTGCATATTACGTTATATTACAAGGTGTTTTCAATGATACACTGCATATTACGTTATATTATAAGGTATTTTCAATTATACACTTCATATTACGTTATATTATAAGGTATTTTCAATGATACACTGCATATTACGTTATATTATAAGGTATTTTCAATGATACACTGCATATTACGTTATATTATAAGGTATTTTCAATGATACACTGCCTATTACGTTATATTATAAGGCATTTTCAATGATACACTGCATATTACGTTATATTATAAGGTATTTTCAATGATACACTGCATATTACGTTATATTATAAGGTATTTTCAATGATACACTGCATATTACGTTATATTATAAGGTATTTTCAATGATACACTGCATATTACGTTATATTATAAGGTATTTTCAATGATACACTGCATTTTACGTTATATTATAAGGTGTTTTCAATAATACACTGCATATTACGTTATATTATAAGGTATATTTAATGGTAAACTACTATATATTATAAGGTATTTTCAATGATACACTGCATATTACGTTATATTATAAGGTATTTTCAATGATACACTGCATATTACGTTATATTATAAGGCATTTTCAATGATACACTGCATATTACGTTACATTATAAGGTATTTTCAATGATACACTGCATATTACGTTATATTATAAGGTATTTTCAATTATACACTGCATATTACGTTATATTATAAGGTATTTTCAATGATACACTGCATATTACGTTATATTATAAGGCATTTTCAATGATACACTGCATATTACGTTATATTATAAGGTATTTTCAATGATACACTGCCTATTACGTTATATTATAAGGTATTTTCAATGATACACTGCAAAGTACGTTATATTATAAGGCATTTTCAATGATACACTGCATATTACGTTATATTATAAGGTATTTTCAATGATACACTGCCTATTACGTTATATTATAAGGTATTTTCAATGATACACTGCCTATTACGTTATATTATAAGGTATTTTCAATGATACACTGCATATTACGTTATATTATAAGGTATTTTCAATGATACACTGCATATTACGTTATATTATAAGGTATTTTCAATGATACACTGCATATTACGTTATATTATAAGGTATTTTCAATGATACACTGCATATTACGTTATATTATAAGGTATTTTCAATGGTAAACTACTATATATTATAAGGTATTTTCAATGATACACTGCCTATTACGTTATATTATAAGGTATTTTCAATGATACACTGCATATTACGTTATATTATAAGGTGTTTTCAATAATACACTGCATATTACGTTATATTATAAGGTATTTTCAATGATACACTGCATATTACGTTATATTAATTAGATATTTTCAGCGATACACTGCATATTACGTTATATTACAAGGTGTTTTCAATGATACACTGCATAATACGTTATATTATAAGCTATTTTCAATGATACACTGCATATTACGTTATATTATAAGGTATTTTTAATGGTAAACTACTATATATTATAAGGTATTTTCAATGATACACTGCATATTACGTTATATTATAAGGTATTTTCAATTATACACTTCATATTACGTTATATTATAAGGTATTTTCAATGATACACTGCATATTACGTTATATTATAAGGTATTTTCAATGATACACTGCATATTACGTTATATTATAAGGTATTTTCAATGATACACTGCCTATTACGTTATATTATAAGGCATTTTCAATGATACACTGCATATTACGTTATATTATAAGGTATTTTCAATGATACACTGCATATTACGTTATATTATAAGGTATTTTCAATGATACACTGCATATTACGTTATATTATAAGGTATTTTCAATGATACACTGCATATTACGTTATATTATAAGGTATTTTCAATGATACACTGCATTTTACGTTATATTATAAGGTGTTTTCAATAATACACTGCATATTACGTTATATTATAAGGTATATTTAATGGTAAACTACTATATATTATAAGGTATTTTACAATGATCCACTGCATATTACGTTATATTATAAGGCATTTTCCATGATACACTGCATATTACGTTATATTATAAGGTATTTTCAATGATACACTGCCTATTACGTTATATTATATGGTATTTTCAATGATACACTGCAAAGTACGTTATATTATAAGGCATTTTCAATGATACACTGCATATTACGTTATATTATAAGGTATTTTCAATGATACACTGCATATTACGTTATATTATAAGGCATTTTCAATGATACACTGCATATTACGTTACATTATAAGGTATTTTCAATGATACACTGCATATTACGTTATATTATAAGGTATTTTCAATTATACACTGCATATTACGTTATATTATAAGGTATTTTCAATGATACACTGCATATTACGTTATATTATAAGGCATTTTCAATGATACACTGCATATTACGTTATATTATAAGGTATTTTCAATGATACACTGCCTATTACGTTATATTATAAGGTATTTTCAATGATACACTGCAAAGTACGTTATATTATAAGGCATTTTCAATGATACACTGCATATTACGTTATATTATAAGGTATTTTCAATGATACACTGCCTATTACGTTATATTATAAGGTATTTTCAATGATACACTGCCTATTACGTTATATTATAAGGTATTTTCAATGATACACTGCATATTACGTTATATTATAAGGTATTTTCAATGATACACTGCATATTACGTTATATTATAAGGTATTTTCAATGATACACTGCATATTACGTTATATTATAAGGTATTTTCAATGATACACTGCATATTACGTTATATTATAAGGTATTTTCAATGGTAAACTACTATATATTATAAGGTATTTTCAATGATACACTGCCTATTACGTTATATTATAAGGTATTTTCAATGATACACTGCATATTACGTTATATTATAAGGTGTTTTCAATAATACACTGCATATTACGTTATATTATAAGGTATTTTCAATGATACACTGCATATTACGTTATATTAATTAGATATTTTCAGCGATACACTGCATATTACGTTATATTACAAGGTGTTTTCAATGATACACTGCATAATACGTTATATTATAAGCTATTTTCAATGATACACTGCATATTACGTTATATTATAAGGTATTTTTAATGGTAAACTACTATATATTATAAGGTATTTTCAATGATACACTGCATATTACGTTATATTATAAGGTATTTTCAATTATACACTTCATATTACGTTATATTATAAGGTATTTTCAATGATACACTGCATCTTACGTTATATTATAAGGTATTTTCAATGATACACTGCATATTACGTTATATTATAAGGTATTTTCAATGATACACTGCCTATTACGTTATATTATAAGGCATTTTCAATGATACACTGCATATTACGTTATATTATAAGGTATTTTCAATGATACACTGCATATTACGTTATATTATAAGGTATTTTCAATGATACACTGCATATTACGTTATATTATAAGGTATTTTCAATGATACACTGCATATTACGTTATATTATAAGGTATTTTCAATGATACACTGCATTTTACGTTATATTATAAGGTGTTTTCAATAATACACTGCATATTACGTTATATTATAAGGTATATTTAATGGTAAACTACTATATATTATAAGGTATTTTACAATGATACACTGCATATTACGTTATATTATAAGGCATTTTCCATGATACACTGCATATTACGTTATATTATAAGGTATTTTCAATGATACACTGCCTATTACGTTATATTATATGGTATTTTCAATGATACACTGCAAAGTACGTTATATTATAAGGCATTTTCAATGATACACTGCATATTACGTTATATTATATGGTATTTTCAATGATACACTGCCTATTACGTTATATTATAAGGTATTTTCAATGATACACTGCATATTACGTTATATTATAAGGTATTTTCAATGGTAAACTACTATATATTATAAGGTATTTTCAATGATACACTGCCTATTACGTTATATTATAAGGTATTTTCAATGATACACTGCATATTACGTTATATTATAAGGTATTTTCAATGGTAAACTACTATATATTATAAGGTATTTTCAATGATACACTGCATATTACGTTATATTATAAGGTATTTTCAATGATACACTGCATATTACGTTACATTATAAGGTATTTTCAATGATACACTGCATATTACGTTATATTATAAGGTATTTTCAATTATACACTGCATATTACGTTATATTATAAGGTATTTTCAATGATACACTGCATATTACGTTATATTATAAGGCATTTTCAATGATACACTGCATATTACGTTATATTATAAGGTATTTTCAATGATACACTGCCTATTACGTTATATTATAAGGTATTTTCAATGATACACTGCAAAGTACGTTATATTATAAGGCATTTTCAATGATACACTGCATATTACGTTATATTATAAGGTATTTTCAATGATACACTGCCTATTACGTTATATTATAAGGTATTTTCAATGATACACTGCCTATTACGTTATATTATAAGGTATTTTCAATGATACACTGCATATTACGTTATATTATAAGGTATTTTCAATGATACACTGCATATTACGTTATATTATAAGGTATTTTCAATGATACACTGCATATTACGTTATATTATAAGGTATTTTCAATGATACACTGCATATTACGTTATATTACAAGGTGTTTTCAATGATACACTGCATAATACGTTATATTATAAGCTATTTTCAATGATACACTGCATATTACGTTATATTATAAGGTATTTTCAATGGTAAACTACTATATATTATAAGGTATTTTCAATGATACACTGCATATTACGTTATATTATAAGGTATTTTCAATTATACACTTCATATTACGTTATATTATAAGGTATTTTCAATGATACACTGCATCTTACGTTATATTATAAGGCATTTTCAATGATACACTGCATATTACGTTATATTATAAGGTATTTTCAATGATACACTGCCTATTACGTTATATTATAAGGCATTTTCAATGATACACTGCATATTACGTTATATTATAAGGTATTTTCAATGATACACTGCATATTACGTTATATTATAAGGCATTTTCAATGATACACTGCATATTACGTTACATTATAAGGTATTTTCAATGATACACTGCATATTACGTTATATTATAAGGTATTTTCAATTATACACTGCATATTACGTTATATTATAAGGTATTTTCAATGATACACTGCATATTACGTTATATTATAAGGCATTTTCAATGATACACTGCATATTACGTTATATTATAAGGTATTTTCAATGATACACTGCCTATTACGTTATATTATAAGGTATTTTCAATGATACACTGCAAAGTACGTTATATTATAAGGCATTTTCAATGATACACTGCATATTACGTTATATTATAAGGTATTTTCAATGATACACTGCCTATTACGTTATATTATAAGGTATTTTCAATGATACACTGCCTATTACGTTATATTATAAGGTATTTTCAATGATACACTGCATATTACGTTATATTATAAGGTATTTTCAATGATACACTGCATATTACGTTATATTATAAGGTATTTTCAATGATACACTGCATTTTACGTTATATTATAAGGTGTTTTCAATAATACACTGCATATTACGTTATATTATAAGGTATTTTTAATGGTAAACTACTATATATTATAAGGTATTTTCAATGATACACTGCATATTACGTTATATTATAAGGCATTTTCCATGATACACTGCATATTAGGTTATTTTATAAGGTATTTTCAATGATACACTGCGTATTACGTTGTATTATAAGGTATTTTCAATGATACACTGCAAAGTACGTTATATTATAAGGCATTTTCAATGATACACTGCATATTACGTTATATTATATGGTATTTTCAATGATACACTGCCTATTACGTTATATTATAAGGTATTTTCAATGATACACTGCATATTACGTTATATTATAAGGTATTTTCAATGGTAAACTACTATATATTATAAGGTATTTTCAATGATACACTGCCTATTACGTTATATTATAAGGTATTTTCAATGATACACTGCATATTACGTTATATTATAAGGTATTTTCAATGGTAAACTACTATATATTATAAGGTATTTTCAATGATACACTGCCTATTACGTTATATTATAAGGTATTTTCAATGATACACTGCATATTACGTTATATTATAAGGTGTTTTCAATAATACACTGCATATTACGTTATATTATAAGGTATTTTCAATGGTGAACTACTATATATTATAAGGTATTTTCAATGATATACTGCAAAGTACGTTATATTATAAGGCATTTTCAATGATACACTGCATATTACGTTATATTATAAGGTATTTTCAATGATACACTGCCTATTACGTTATATTATAAGGTATTTTCAATGATACACTGCATATTACGTTATATTATAAGGTATTTTCAATGGTAAACTACTATATATTATAAGGTATTTTCAATGATACACTGCATATTACGTTATATTATAAGGTATTTTCAATGATACACTGCATATTACGTTATATTATAAGGTGTTTTCAATAATACACTGCATATTACGTTATATTATAAGGTATTTTCAATGGTAAACTACTATATATTATAAGGTATTTTCAATGATACACTGCAAAGTACGTTATATTATAAGGCATTTTCAATGATACACTGCATATTACGTTATATTATAAGGTATTTTCAATGATACACTGCATATTACGTTATATTATAAGGTATTTTCAATTATACACTGCATATTACGTTATATTATAAGATATTTTCAGCGATACACTGCATATTACGTTATATTACAAGGTGTTTTCAATGATACACTGCATAATACGTTATATTATAAGCTATTTTCAATGATACACTGCATATTACGTTATATTATAAGGTATTTTTAATGGTAAACTACTATATATTATAAGGTATTTTCAATGATACACTGCATATTACGTTATATTATAAGGTATTTTCAATTATACACTTCATATTACGTTATATTATAAGGTATTTTCAATGATACACTGCATCTTACGTTATATTATAAGGCATTTTCAATGATACACTGCATATTACGTTATATTATAAGGTATTTTCAATGATACACTGCCTATTACGTTATATTATAAGGTATTTTCAATGATACACTGCAAAGTACGTTATATTATAAGGCATTTTCAATGATACACTGCATATTACGTTATATTATAAAGTATTTTCAATGATACACTGCCTATTACTTTATATTATAAGGTATTTTCAATGATACACTGCATATTACGTTATATTATAAGGTATTTTCAATGGTAAACTACTATATATTATAAGGTATTTTCAATGATACACTGCCTATTACGTTATATTATAAGGTATTTTCAATGATACACTGCATATTACGTTATATTATAAGGTATTTTTAATGGTAAACTACTATATATTATAAGGTATTTTCAATGATACACTGCATATTACGTTATATTATAAGGCATTTTCCATGATACACTGCATATTAGGTTATTTTATAAGGTATTTTCAATGATACACTGCGTATTACGTTGTATTATAAGGTATTTTCAATGATACACTGCAAAGTACGTTATATTATAAGGCATTTTCAATGATACACTGCATATTACGTTATATTATATGGTATTTTCAATGATACACTGCCTATTACGTTATATTATAAGGTATTTTCAATGATACACTGCATATTACGTTATATTATAAGGTATTTTCAATGGCAAACTACTATATATTATAAGGTATTTTCAATGATACACTGCCTATTACGTTATATTATAAGGTATTTTCAATGATACACTGCATATTACGTTATATTATAAGGTATTTTCAATGGTAAACTACTATATATTATAAGGTATTTTCAATGATACACTGCCTATTACGTTATATTATAAGGTATTTTCAATGATACACTGCATATTACGTTATATTATAAGGCATTTTCCATGATACACTGCATATTACGTTATATTATAAGGTATTTTCAATGATACACTGCCTATTACGTTATATTATATGGTATTTTCAATGATACACTGCAAAGTACGTTATATTATAAGGCATTTTCAATGATACACTGCATATTACGTTATATTATATGGTATTTTCAATGATACACTGCCTATTACGTTATATTATAAGGTATTTTCAATGATACACTGCATATTACGTTATATTATAAGGTATTTTCAATGGTAAACTACTATATATTATAAGGTATTTTCAATGATACACTGCCTATTACGTTATATTATAAGGTATTTTCAATGATACAC
>CAKAJI010000978.1:0-43378 GCA_916610255.1 Lasioglossum lativentre | reverse complement strand
TATTATAAGGTATTTTCAATGATACACTGCATATTACGTTATATTATAAGGTATTTTCATTGATACACTACAAATTACCATATATGATAAGGTATTTTCAATGATACACAGCATATTACGTTATATTATAAGGTATTTTCATTGATAGACTAGAATTACCATATATTCTAAGGTATTTTCAATGATACACTGCATATTACGTTATATTATAAGGTATTTTCAATGATACACTGCATATTACGTTATATTATAAGGTATTTTCAATGATACACTGCATATTACGTTATATTATAAGGTATTTTCATTGATAGACTAGAATTACCATATATTATAAGGTATTTTCAATGATACACTGCATATTACGTTATATTATAAGGTATTTTCATTGATAGACTAGATTACCATATATTCTAAGGTATTTTCAATGATACACTGTATATTACGTTATATTATAAGGTGTTTTCAATGATACACTGCATATTACGTTATATTATAAGGTATTTTAATGATACACTGCATATTACGTTATATTATAAGGTATTTTCAATGATACACTGCATATTACGTTATAGTATAAGGTATTTTCATTGATACACTACAAATTACCATATATTATAAGGTATTTTCAATGATACACTACAAATTACGATATATTATAAGGTATTTCCAATGATACACTGCATATTACCATATATTATAAGGTATTTCCAATGATACACTGCATATTACCATAAATTATAAGGTATTTTCAATGATACACTACAAATTACGATATATTATAAGGTATTTTCAATGATACACTGCATATTACTTTATATTATAAGGTATTTTCAATGATACATTGCATATTACGTTTTATTATAAGGTATTTTCAATGATACACAGAATATTACGTTATATTATAAGGTATTTTCATTGATACACTACAAATTACCATATATTATAAGGTTATCTTCAATGATACACTGCATATTACGTTTTATTATAAGGTATTTTCAATGATACATTGCATATTACGTTATATTATAAGGTATTTTCAGTGATAAACTACTATATATTACAAGGTAGTTTCAATGATACACTACAAATTACCATATATTCTAAGGTATTTTCAATGATACACTGCATATTACGTTTTATTATAAGGTATTTTCAATGATACATTGCATATTACGTTATATTATAAGGTATTTTCAGTGATAAACTACTATATATTACAAGGTAGTTTCAATGATACACTACAAATTACCATATATTCTAAGGTATTTTCAATGATACACAGCATATTACGTTATATTATAAGGTATTTTCAATGATAAACTACTATATATTATAAGGTATTTTCAATGATACACTACTATATATTATAAGGTATTTTCACTGATACACTGCATATTACGTTATATTATAAGGTATTTTCATTGATAGACTAGAATTACCATATTCTAAGGTATTTTCAATGATACACTGTATATTACGTTATATTATAAGGTGTTTTCAATGATACACTGCATATTACGTTATATTATAAGGTATTTTTAATGATACACTGCATATTACGTTATATTATAAGATATTTTCAATGATACACTGCATATTACGTTATATTATAAGGTATTTTCAATGATACACAGAATATTACGTTATATTATAAGGTATTTTCATTGATACACTACAAATTACCATATATTATAAGGTATCTTCAATGATACACTGCATATTACGTTTTATTATAAGGTATTTTCAATGATACACTGCATATTACGTTTTATTATAAGGTATTTTCAATGATACATTGCATATTACGTTATATTATAAGGTATTTTCAGTGATAAACTACTATATATTACAAGGTAGTTTCAATGATACACTACAAATTACCATATATTCTAAGGTATTTTCAATGATACACAGCATATTACGTTATATTATAAGGTATTTTCAATGATAAACTACTATATATTATAAGGTATTTTCAATGATACACTACTATATATTATAAGGTATTTTCACTGATACACTGCATATTACGTTATATTATAAGGTATTTTCATTGATAGACTAGAATTACCATATATTCTAAGGTATTTTCAATGATACACTGTATATTACGTTATATTATAAGGTGTTTTCAATGATACACTGCATATTACGTTATATTATAAGGTATTTTTAATGATACACTGCATATTACGTTATATTATAAGGTATTTTCAATGATACACTGCATATTACGTTATAGTATAAGGTATTTTCATTGATACACTACAAATTACCATATATTATAAGGTATTTTCAATGATACACTACAAATTACGATATATTATAAGGTATTTTCAATGATACACTGCATATTACTTTATATTATAAGGTATTTTCATTGATTCACTACAAATTACGATATATTATAAGGTATTTTCAATGATACACAGCATATTACGTTATATTATAAGGTATTTTCAATGATAAACTACTATATATTATAAGGTATTTTCATTGATACACTACAAATTACCATATATTATAAGGTATTTTCTATGATACACTGCATATTACGTTTTATTATAAGGTATTTTCAATGATACACTGCATATTACGTTATATTATAAGGTATTTTCATTGATACACTACAAATTACCATATATGATAAGGTATTTTCAATGATACACAGCATATTACGTTATATTATAAGGTATTTTCATTGATAGACTAGAATTACCATATATTCTAAGGTATTTTCAATGATACACTGCATATTACGTTATATTATAAGGTATTTTCAATGATACACTGCATATTACGTTATATTATAAGGTATTTTCAATGATACACTGCATATTACGTTATATTATAAGGTATTTTCATTGATAGACTAGAATTACCATATATTATAAGGTATTTTCAATGATACACTGCATATTACGTTATATTATAAGGTATTTTCATTGATAGACTAGAATTACCATATATTCTAAGGTATTTTCAATGATACACTGTATATTACGTTATACTATAAGGTGTTTTCAATGACACACTGCATATTACGTTATATTATAAGGTATTTTTAATGATACACTGCATATTACGTTATATTATAAGGTATTTTCAATGATACACTGCATATTACGTTATAGTATAAGGTATTTTCATTGATACACTACAAATTACCATATATTATAAGGTATTTTCAATGATACACTACAAATTACGATATATTATAAGGTATTTCCAATGATACACTGCATATTACCATATATTATAAGGTATTTCCAATGATACACTGCATATTACCATAAATTATAAGGTATTTTCAATGATACACTACAAATTACGATATATTATAAGGTATTTTCAATGATACACTGCATATTGCTTTATATTATAAGGTATTTTCAATGATACATTGCATATTACGTTTTATTATAAGGTATTTTCAATGATACACAGAATATTACGTTATATTATAAGGTATTTTCATTGATACACTACAAATTACCATATATTATAAGGTTATCTTCAATGATACACTGCATATTACGTTTTATTATAAGGTATTTTCAATGATACATTGCATATTACGTTATATTATAAGGTATTTTCAGTGATAAACTACTATATATTACAAGGTAGTTTCAATGATACACTACAAATTACCATATATTCTAAGGTATTTTCAATGATACACTGCATATTACGTTTTATTATAAGGTATTTTCAATGATACATTGCATATTACGTTATATTATAAGGTATTTTCAGTGATAAACTACTATATATTACAAGGTAGTTTCAATGATACACTACAAATTACCATATATTCTAAGGTATTTTCAATGATACACAGCATATTACGTTATATTATAAGGTATTTTCAATGATAAACTACTATATATTATAAGGTATTTTCAATGATACACTACTATATATTATAAGGTATTTTCACTGATACACTGCATATTACGTTATATTATAAGGTATTTTCATTGATAGACTAGAATTACCATATATTCTAAGGTATTTTCAATGATACACTGTATATTACGTTATATTATAAGGTGTTTTCAATGATACACTGCATATTACGTTATATTATAAGGTATTTTTAATGATACACTGCATATTACGTTATATTATAAGGTATTTTCAATGATACACTGCATATTACGTTATAGTATAAGGTATTTTCATTGATACACTACAAATTACCATATATTATAAGGTATTTTCAATGATACACTACAAATTACGATATATTATAAGGTATTTTCAATGATACACTGCATATTACTTTATATTATAAGGTATTTTCATTGATTCACTACAAATTACGATATATTATAAGGTATTTTCAATGATACACAGCATATTACGTTATATTATAAGGTATTATCAATGATAAACTACTATATATTATAAGGTATTTTCATTGATACACTACAAATTACCATATATTATAAGGTATTTTCTATGATACACTGCATATTACGTTTTATTATAAGGTATTTTCAATGATACACTGCATATTACGTTATATTATAAGGTATTTTCATTGATACACTACAAATTACCATATATGATAAGGTATTTTCAATGATACACAGCATATTACGTTATATTATAAGGTATTTTCATTGATAGACTAGAATTACCATATATTCTAAGGTATTTTCAATGATACACTGCATATTACGTTATATTATAAGGTATTTTCAATGATACACTGCATATTACGTTATATTATAAGGTATTTTCAATGATACACTGCATATTACGTTATATTATAAGGTATTTTCATTGATAGACTAGAATTACCATATATTCTAAGGTATTTTCAATGATACACTACAAATTACGATATATTATAAGGTATTTTCAATGATACACTGCATATTACGTTATATTATAAGGTATTTTCATTGATAGACTAGAATTACCATATATTCTAAGGTATTTTCAATGATACACTGTATATTACGTTATACTATAAGGTGTTTTCAATGACACACTGCATATTACGTTATATTATAAGGTATTTTTAATGATACACTGCATATTACGTTATATTATAAGGTATTTTCAATGATACACTGCATATTACGTTATAGTATAAGGTATTTTCATTGATACACTACAAATTACCATATATTATAAGGTATTTTCAATGATACACTACAAATTACGATATATTATAAGGTATTTCCAATGATACACTGCATATTACGTTATATTATAAGGTATTTTCATTGATAGACTAGAATTACCATATATTCTAAGGTATTTTCAATGATACACTACAAATTACGATATATTATAAGGTATTTTCAATGATACACTGCATATTACGTTATATTATAAGGTATTTTCATTGATAGACTAGAATTACCATATATTCTAAGGTATTTTCAATGATACACTGTATATTACGTTATACTATAAGGTGTTTTCAATGACACACTGCATATTACGTTATATTATAAGGTATTTTTAATGATACACTGCATATTACGTTATATTATAAGGTATTTTCAATGATACACTGCATATTACGTTATAGTATAAGGTATTTTCATTGATACACTACAAATTACCATATATTATAAGGTATTTTCAATGATACACTACAAATTACGATATATTATAAGGTATTTCCAATGATACACTGCATATTACCATATATTATAAGGTATTTCCAATGATACACTGCATATTACCATAAATTATAAGGTATTTTCAATGATACACTACAAATTACGATATATTATAAGGTATTTTCAATGATACACTGCATATTACTTTATATTATAAGGTATTTTCAATGATACATTGCATATTACGTTTTATTATAAGGTATTTTCATTGATACACTACAAATTACCATATATTATAAGGTATCTTCAATGATACACTGCATATTACGTTTTATTATAAGGTATTTTCAATGATACACTGCATATTACGTTTTATTATAAGGTATTTTCAATGATACATTGCATATTACGTTATATTATAAGGTATTTTCAGTGATAAACTACTATATATTACAAGGTAGTTTCAATGATACACTACAAATTACCATATATTCTAAGGTATTTTCAATGATACACAGCATATTACGTTATATTATAAGGTATTTTCAATGATAAACTACTATATATTATAAGGTATTTTCAATGATACACTACTATATATTATAAGGTATTTTCACTGATACACTGCATATTACGTTATATTATAAGGTATTTTCATTGATAGACTAGAATTACCATATATTCTAAGGTATTTTCAATGATACACTGTATATTACGTTATATTATAAGGTGTTTTCAATGATACACTGCATATTACGTTATATTATAAGGTATTTTTAATGATACACTGCATATTACGTTATATTATAAGGTATTTTCAATGATACACTGCATATTACGTTATAGTATAAGGTATTTTCATTGATACACTACAAATTACCATATATTATAAGGTATTTTCAATGATACACTGCATATTACGTTTTATTATAAGGTATTTTCAATGATACACTGCATATTACGTTATATTATAAGGTATTTTCATTGATACACTACAAATTACCATATATGATAAGGTATTTTCAATGATACACAGCATATTACGTTATATTATAAGGTATTTTCATTGATAGACTAGAATTACCATATATTCTAAGGTATTTTCAATGATACACTGCATATTACGTTATATTATAAGGTATTTTCAATGATACACTGCATATTACGTTATATTATAAGGTATTTTCAATGATACACTGCATATTACGTTATATTATAAGGTATTTTCAAAGATACACTGCATATTACGTTATATTATAATGTATTTTCAATGATACACTGCATATTATGTTATATTATAAGGTATTTTCAATGATACACTGCATATTACGTTATATTATAAGGTATTTTCAATGATACACTGCATATTACGTTATATTATAAGGTATTTTCAATGATACACTGCATATTACGTTATATTATAAGGTATTTTCAATGATACACTGCATATTACGTTATATTATAAGGTATTTTCATTGATACACTACAAATTACCATATATTATAAGGTATTTTCAATGATACACTAAAAAATTTCGATATATTATAAGGTATTTCCAATGATAGACTGCATATTACCATATATTATAAGGTATTTTCAATGATACACTACAAATTACGATATATTATAAGGTATTTTCAATGATACACTGCATATTACTTTATATTATAAGGTATTTTCATTGATACACTACAAATTACGATATATTATAAGGTATTTTCAATGATACACTGCATATTACGTTATATTATAAGGTATTTTCATTGATGCACTACAAATTACCATATATTATAAGGTATTTTCAATGATACACTACAAATTACGATATATTATAAGGTATTTTCAATGATACATTGCATATTACGTTATATTATAATGTATTTTCAGTGATAAACTACTATATATTACAAGGTAGTTTCAATGATACACTACAAATTACCATATATTCTAAGGTATTTTCAATGATACACTGCATATTACGTTATATTATAAGGTATTTTCAATGATACACAGAATATTACGTTATATTATAAGGTATTTTCATTGATACACTACAAATTACCATATATTATAAGGTATCTTCAATGATACACTGCATATTACGTTTTATTATAAGGTATTTTCAATGATACATTGCATATTACGTTATATTATAAGGTATTTTCAGTGATAAACTACTATATATTACAAGGTAGTTTCAATGATACACTACAAATTACCATATATTCTAAGGTATTTTCAATGATACACTGCATATTACGTTATATTATAAGGTATTTTCAAAGATACACTGCATATTACGTTATATTATAATGTATTTTCAATGATACACTGCATATTATGTTATATTATAAGGTATTTTCAATGATACACTGCATATTACGTTATATTATAAGGTATTTTCAATGATACACTGCATATTACGTTATATTATAAGGTATTTTCAATGATACACTGCATATTACGTTATATTATAAGGTATTTTCAATGATACACTGCATATTACGTTATATTATAAGGTATTTTCATTGATACACTA
Source organism: Lasioglossum lativentre (assembly GCA_916610255.1). Taxonomy (NCBI): domain Eukaryota; kingdom Metazoa; phylum Arthropoda; class Insecta; order Hymenoptera; family Halictidae; genus Lasioglossum; species Lasioglossum lativentre. The sequence continues at coordinate 35,251 of CAKAJI010000978.1, read as the reverse complement.
CAAATTACCATATATTATAAGGTATTTTCAATGATACACTAAAAAATTTCGATATATTATAAGGTATTTCCAATGATAGACTGCATATTACCATATATTATAAGGTATTTTCAATGATACACTGCATATTACGTTATATTATAAGGTATTTTCAATGATACACTGCATATTACGTTATATTATAAGGTATTTTCAATGATACACTGCATATTACGTTATATTATAAGGTATTTTCATTGATAGACTAGAATTACCATATATTCTAAGGTATTTTCAATGATACACTGTATATTACGTTATATTATAAGGTATTTTCAATGATACACTGCATATTACGTTATATTATAAGGTATTTTCAATGATACACTGCATATTACGTTATATTATAAGGTATTTTCAATGATACACTGCATATTACGTTATATTATAAGGTATTTTCATTGATACACTACAAATTACCATATATTATAAGGTATTTTCAATGATACACTAAAAAATTTCGATATATTATAAGGTATTTCCAATGATAAACTGCATATTACCATATATTATAAGGTATTTTCAATGATACACTACAAATTACGATATATTATAAGGTATTTTCAATGATACACTGCATATTACGTTTTATTATAAGGTATTTTCAATGATACACTGCACATTACGTTTTATTATAAGGTATTTTCAATGATACATTGCATATTACGTTATATTATAATGTATTTTCAGTGATAAACTACTATATATTACAAGGTAGTTTCAATGATACACTACAAATTACCATATATTCTAAGGTATTTTCAATGATACACTGCATATTACGTTATATTATAAGGTATTTTCAATGATACACTGCATATTACGTTATATTATAAGGTATTTTCATTGATACACTACAAATTACCATATATTATAAGGTATTTTCAATGATACACTAAAAAATTTCGATATATTATAAGGTATTTCCAATGATAAACTGCATATTACCATATATTATAAGGTATTTTCAATGATACACTACAAATTACGATATATTATAAGGTATTTTCAATGATACACAGAATATTACGTTATATTATAAGGTATTTTCATTGATACACTACAAATTACCATATATTATAAGGTATCTTCAATGATACACTGCATATTACGTTTTATTATAAGGTATTTTCAATGATACACTGCATATTACGATTTATTATAAGGTATTTTCAATGATACATTGCATATTACGTTATATTATAAGGTATTTTCAGTGATAAACTACTATATATTACAAGGTAGTTTCAATGATACACTACAAATTACCATATATTCTAAGGTATTTTCAATGATACACAGCATATTACGTTATATTATAAGGTATTTTCAATGATAAACTACTATATATTATAAGGTATTTTCAATGATACACTACTATATATTATAAGGTATTTTCACTGATACACTGCATATTACGTTATATTATAAGGTATTTTCATTGATAGACTAGAATTACCATATATTCTAAGGTATTTTCAATGATACACTATATATTACGTTATATTATAAGGTGTTTTCAATGATACACTGCATATTACGTTAAATTATAAGGTATTTTTAATGATACACTGCATATTACGTTATATTATAAGGTATTTTCAATGATACACTGCATATTACGTTATAGTATAAGGTATTTTCATTGATACACTACAAATTACCATATATTATAAGGTATTTTCAATGATACACTACAAATTACGATATATTATAAGGTATTTCCAATGATACACTGCATATTACCATATATTATAAGGTATTTTCAATGATACACTACAAATTACGATATATTATAAGGTATTTTCAATGACACACTGCATATTACTTTATATTATAAGGTATTTTCATTGATACACTACAAATTACGATATATTATAAGGTATTTTCAATGATACACAGCATATTACGTTATATTATAAGGTATTTTCAATGATAAACTACTATATATTATAAGGTATTTTCATTGATACACTACAAATTACCATATATTATAAGGTATTTTCAATGATACACTGCATATTACGTTTTATTATAAGGTATTTTCAATGATACACTGCATATTACGTTATATTATAAGGTATTTTCAATGATACACAGAATATTACGTTATATTATAAGGTATTTTCAATGATACACTGCATATTACATTACATTATAAGTTATTTTCAATGATACACTGCATATTACGTTATATTGTAAGGTAATTTCAATAACACACAGCATATTATGTTATATTATAAGGTATTTTCAATGATGCACTGCATATTACGTTATATTATAAGGTATTTTCAATGATACACTGCATATTACGTTATATTATAAGGTATTTTCAATGATACACTGCATATTACGTTATATTATAAGGTATTTTCATTGATGCACTACAAATTACGATATATTATAAGGTATTTTCAATGATACACTGCATATTACGTTTTATTATAAGGTATTTTCAATGATACATTGCATATTACGTTATATTATAACGTATTTTCAGTGATAAACTACTATATATTACAAGGTAGTTTCAATGATACACTACAAATTACCATATATTCTAAGGTATTTTCAATGATACACTGCATATTACGTTATATTATAAGGTATCTTCAATGATACACTGCATATTACGTTATATTATAAGGTATTTTCAATGATACACTGCATATTACGTTATATTATAAGGTATTTTCAATGATACACTGCATATTACGTTATATTATAAGGTATTTTCATTGATACACTACAAATTACCATATATTATAAGGTATTTTCAATGATACACTAAAAAATTTCGATATATTATAAGGTATTTCCAATGATAGACTGCATATTACCATATATTATAAGGTATTTTCAATGATACACTACAAATTACGATATATTATAAGGTATTTTCAATGATACACTGCATATTACTTTATATTATAAGGTATTTTCATTGATACACTACAAATTACGATATATTATAAGGTATTTTCAATGATACACTGCATATTACGTTATATTATAAGGTATTTTCATTAATGCACTACAAATTACCATATATTATAAGGTATTTTCAATGATACACTACAAATTACGTTATATTATAAGGTATTTTCATTGATACACTACAAATTACCATATATTATAAGGTATCTTCAATGATACACTGCATATTACGTTTTATTATAAGGTATTTTCAATGATACACTGCATATTACGATTTATTATAAGGTATTTTCAATGATACATTGCATATTACGTTATATTATAAGGTATTTTCAGTGATAAACTACTATATATTACAAGGTAGTTTCAATGATACACTACAAATTAGCATATATTCTAAGGTATTTTCAATGATACACAGCATATTACGTTATATTATAAGGTATTTTCAATGATAAACTACTATATATTATAAGGTATTTTCAATGATACACTACTATATATTATAAGGTATTTTCACTGATACACTGCATATTACGTTATATTATAAGGTATTTTCATTGATAGACTAGAATTACCATATATTCTAAGGTATTTTCAATGATACACTATATATTACGTTATATTATAAGGTGTTTTCAATGATACACTGCATATTACGTTAAATTATAAGGTATTTTTAATGATACACTGCATATTACGTTATATTATAAGGTATTTTCAATGATACACTGCATATTACGTTATAGTATAAGGTATTTTCATTGATACACTACAAATTACCATATATTATAAGGTATTTTCAATTATACACTGCATATTACGTTATATTATAAGGTATTTTCATTGATGCACTACAAATTACCATATATTATAAGGTATTTTCAATGATACACTACAAATTACGATATATTATAAGGTATTTCCAATGATACACTGCATATTACCATATATTATAAGGTATTTTCAATGATACACTACAAATTACGATATATTATAAGGTATTTTCAATGACACACTGCATATTACTTTATATTATAAGGTATTTTCATTGATACACTACAAATTACGATATATTATAAGGTATTTTCAATGATACACAGCATATTACGTTATATTATAAGGTATTTTCAATGATAAACTACTATATATTATAAGGTATTTTCATTGATACACTACAAATTACCATATATTATAAGGTATTTTCAATGATACACTGCATATTACGTTTTATTATAAGGTATTTTCAATGATACACTGCATATTACGTTATATTATAAGGTATTTTCAATGATACACAGAATATTACGTTATATTATAAGGTATTTTCAATGATACACTACTATATATTACAAGGTAGTTTCAATGATACACTACAAATTACCATATATTCTAAGGTATTTTCAATGATACACTGCATATTACGTTATATTATAAGGTATCTTCAATGATACACTGCATATTACGTTATATTATAAGGTATTTTCAATGATACACTGCATATTACGTTATATTATAAGGTATTTTCAATGATACACTGCATATTACGTTATATTATAAGGTATTTTCATTGATACACTACAAATTACCATATATTATAAGGTATTTTCAATGATACACTAAAAAATTTCGATATATTATAAGGTATTTCCAATGATAGACTGCATATTACCATATATTATAAGGTATTTTCAATGATACACTACAAATTACGATATATTATAAGGTATTTTCAATGATACACTGCATATTACTTTATATTATAAGGTATTTTCATTGATACACTACAAATTACGATATATTATAAGGTATTTTCAATGATGCACTGCATATTACGTTATATTATAAGGTATTTTCATTAATGCACTACAAATTACCATATATTATAAGGTATTTTCAATGATACACTACAAATTACGATATATTATAAGGTATTTTCAATGATACACTGCATATTACGTTTTATTATAAGGTATTTTCAATGATACATTGCATATTACGTTTTATTATAAGGTATTTTCAATGATACACAGAATATTACGTTATATTATAAGGTATTTTCATTGATACACTACAAATTACCATATATTATAAGGTATCTTCAATGATACACTGCATATTACGTTTTATTATAAGGTATTTTCAATGATACACTGCATATTACGTTTTATTATAAGGTATTTTCAATGATACATTGCATATTACGTTATATTATAACGTATTTTCAGTGATAAACTACTATATATTACAAGGTAGTTTCAATGATACACTACAAATTACCATATATTCTAAGGTATTTTCAATGATACACTGCATATTACGTTATATTATAAGGTATTTTCAAAGATACACTGCATATTACGTTATATTATAATGTATTTTCAATGATACACTGCATATTATGTTATATTATAAGGTATTTTCAATGATACACTGCATATTACGTTTTATTATAAGGTATTTTCAATGATACATTGCATATTACGTTATATTATAATGTATTTTCAGTGATAAACTACTATATATTACAAGGTAGTTTCAATGATACACTACAAATTACCATATATTCTAAGGTATTTTCAATGATACACTGCATATTACGTTATATTATAAGGTATTTTCAATGATACACTGCATATTACGTTATATTATAAGGTATTTTCAATGATACACTGCATATTACGTTATATTATAAGGTATTTTCAATGATACACTGCATATTACGTTATATTATAAGGTATTTTCATTGATGCACTACAAATTACCTTATAATATATGGTAATTTGTATGATACACTACAAATTACGATATATTATAAGGTATTTTCAATGATACACTGCATATTACGTTTTATTATAAGGTATTTTCAATGATACATTGCATATTACGTTATATTATAAGGTATTTTCAGTGATAAACTACTATATATTACAAGGTAGTTTCAATGATACACTACAAATTACCATATATTCTAAGGTATTTTCAATGATACACTGCATATTACGTTATATTATAAGGTATTTTCAATGATACACAGAATATTACGTTATATTATAAGGTATTTTCATTGATACACTACAAATTACCATATATTATAAGGTATCTTCAATGATACACTGCATATTACGTTTTATTATAAGGTATTTTCAATGATACACTGCATATTACGTTATATTATAAGGTATTTTCAATGATACACTGCATATTACGTTATATTATAAGGTATTTTCAATGATACACTGCATATTACGTTATATTATAAGGTATTTTCAATTATACACTGCATATTACGTTATATTATAAGGTATTGTCATTGATACACTACAAATTACCATATATTATAAGGTATTTTCAATGATACACTAAAAAATTACGATATATTATACGGTATTTCCAATGATACACTGCATATTACGTTATATTATAAGGTATTTTCAATGATACACTGCATATTACGTTATATTATAAGGTATTTTCATTGATAGACTAGAATTACCATATATTTTAAGGTATTTTCAATGATACACTGCATATTTCGTTTTATTATAAGGTATTTTCAATGATACACTGCATATTACGTTTTATTATAAGGTATTTTCAATGATACATTGCATATTACGTTATATTATAAGGTATTTTCAATGATACACTGCATATTATGTTATATTGTAAGGTATTTTCAATGATACACTGCATATTACGTTATATTATAAGGTATTTTCAATGATACACTGCATATTACGTTATATTATAAGGTATTGTCATTGATACACTACAAATTACCATATATTATAAGGTATTTTCAATGATACACTAAAAAATTACGATATATTATAAGGTATTTTCAATGATACACTGCATATTACGTTTTATTATAAGGTATTTTCAATGATACACTGCATATTACGTTTTATTATAAGGTATTTTCAATGATACATTGCATATTACGTTATATTATAATGTATTTTCAATGATACACTGCATATTATGTTATATTATAAGGTATTTTCAATGATACACTGCATATTACGTTATATTATAAGGTATTTTCAATTATACACTGCATATTACGTTATATTATAAGGTATTTTCAAAGATACACTGCATATTACGTTATATTATAATGTATTTTCAGTGATAAACTACTATATATTACAAGGTAGTTTCAATGATACACTGCATATTACGTTTTATTATAAGGTATTTTCAGTTGTAAACTACTATATATTACAAGGTAGTTTCAATGATACACTACAAATTACCATATATTCTAAGGTATTTTCAATGATACACTGCATATTACGTTATATTATAAGGTATTTTCAAAGATACACTGCATATTACGTTATATTATAATGTATTTTCAATGATACACTGCATATTATGTTATATTATAAGGTATTTTCAATGATACACTGCATATTACGTTTTATTATAAGGTATTTTCAATGATACATTGCATATTACGTTATATTATAATGTATTTTCAGTGATAAACTACTATATATTACAAGGTAGTTTCAATGATACACTACAAATTACCATATATTCTAAGGTATTTTCAATGATACACTGCATATTACGTTATATTATAAGGTATTTTCAATGATACACTGCATATTACGTTATATTATAAGGTATTTTCAATGATACACTGCATATTACGTTATATTATAAGGTATTTTCAATGATACACTGCATATTACGTTATATTATAAGGTATTTTCATTGATGCACTACAAATTACCATATATTATAAGGTATTTTCTATGATACACTACAAATTACGATATATTATAAGGTATTTTCAATGATACACTGCATATTACGTTATATTATAAGGTATTTTCAATGATACATTGCATATTACGTTTTATTATAAGGTATTTTCAGTGATAAACTACTATATATTACAAGGTAGTTTCAATGATACACTACAAATTACCATATATTCTAAGGTATTTTCAATGATACACTGCATATTACGTTATATTATAAGGTATTTTCAATGATACACAGAATATTACGTTATATTATAAGGTATTTTCATTGATACACTACAAATTACCATATATTATAAGGTATCTTCAATGATACACTGCATATTACGTTTTATTATAAGGTATTTTCAATGATACACTGCATATTACGTTATATTATAAGGTATTTTCAATGATACACTGCATATTACGTTATATTATAAGGTATTTTCAATGATACACTGCATATTACGTTATATTATAAGGTATTTTCAATTATACACTGCATATTACGTTATATTATAAGGTATTGTCATTGATACACTACAAATTACCATATATTATAAGGTATTTTCAATGATACACTAAAAAATTACGATATATTATACGGTATTTCCAATGATACACTGCATATTACGTTATATTATAAGGTATTTTCAATGATACACTGCATATTACGTTATATTATAAGGTATTTTCATTGATAGACTAGAATTACCATATATTTTAAGGTATTTTCAATGATACACTGCATATTTCGTTTTATTATAAGGTATTTTCAATGATACACTGCATATTACGTTTTATTATAAGGTATTTTCAATGATACATTGCATATTACGTTATATTATAATGTATTTTCAATGATACACTGCATATTATGTTATATTGTAAGGTATTTTCAATGATACACTGCATATTACGTAATATTGTAAGGTATTTTCAATGATACACTGCATATTACGTTATATTATAAGGTATTTTCAATGATACACTACAAATTACCATATATTATAAGGTATTTTCAATGATACACTAAAAAATTACGATATATTATAAGGTATTTTCAATGATACACTGCATATTACGTTTTATTATAAGGTATTTTCAATGATACACTGCATATTACGTTTTATTATAAGGTATTTTCAATGATACATTGCATATTACGTTATATTATAATGTATTTTCAATGATACACTGCATATTATGTTATATTATAAGGTATTTTCAATGATACACTGCATATTACGTTATATTATAAGGTATTTTCAATTATACACTGCATATTACGTTATATTATAAGTTATTTTCAAAGATACACTGCATATTACGTTATATTATAATGTATTTTCAGTGATAAACTACTATATATTACAAGGTAGTTTCAATGATACACTGCATATTACGTTTTATTATAAGGTATTTTCAGTGGTAAACTACTATATATTACAAGGTAGTTTCAATGATACACTACAAATTACCATATATTCTAAGGTATTTTCAATGATACACTGCATATTACGTTATATTATAAGGTATTTTCAATGATACACAGAATATTACGTTATATTATAAGGTATTTTCATTGATACACTACAAATTACCATATATTATAAGGTATCTTCAATGATACACTGCATATTACGTTTTATTATAAGGTATTTTCAATGATACACTGCATATTACGTTATATTATAAGGTATTTTCAATGATACACTGCATATTACGTTATATTATAAGGTATTTTCAATGATACACTGCATATTACGTTATATTATAAGGTATTTTCAATTATACACTGCATATTACGTTATATTATAAGGTATTTTCAATGATACACTGCATATTACGTTATATTATAAGGTATTTTCAATGATACACTGCATATTACGTTATATTATAAGGTATTTTCATTGATACACTACAAATTACCATATATTATAAGGTATTTTCAATGATACACTACAAATTACGATATATTATAAGGTATTTTCAATGATACACTGCATATTACGTTTTATTATAAGGTATTTTCAATGATACATTGCATATTACGTTTTATTATAAGGTATTTTCAGTGGTAAACTACTATATATTACAAGGTAGTTTCAATGATACACTACAAATTACCATATATTCTAAGGTATTTTCAATGATACACTGCATATTACGTTATATTATAAGGTATTTTCAATGATACACAGAATATTACGTTATATTATAAGGTATTTTCATTGATACACTACAAATTACCATATATTATAAGGTATCTTCAATGATACACTGCATATTACGTTTTATTATAAGGTATTTTCAATGATACACTGCATATTACGTTATATTATAAGGTATTTTCAATGATACACTGCATATTACGATATATTATAAGGTATTTTCAATGATACACTGCATATTACGTTATATTATAAGGTATTTTCAATTATACACTGCATATTACGTTATATTATAAGGTATTTTCATTGATGCACTACAAATTACCATATATTATAAGGTATTTTCAATGATACACTACAAATTACGATATATTATAAGGTATTTTCAATGATACACTGCATATTACGTTTTATTATAAGGTATTTTCAATGATACATTGCATATTACGTTTTATTATAAGGTATTTTCAGTGGTAAACTACTATATATTACAAGGTAGTTTCAATGATACACTACAAATTACCATATATTCTAAGGTATTTTCAATGATACACTGCATATTACGTTTTATTATAAGGTATTTTCAATGATACACTGCATATTACGTTATATTATAAGGTATTTTCAATGATACACTGCATATTACGTTATATTATAAGGTATTTTCAATGATACACTGCATATTACGTTATATTATAAGGTATTTTCAATTATACACTGCATATTACGTTATATTATAAGGTATTTTCATTGATGCACTACAAATTACCATATATTATAAGGTATTTTCAATGATACACTACAAATTACGATATATTATAAGGTATTTTCAATGATACACTGCATATTACGTTTTATTATAAGGTATTTTCAATGATACATTGCATATTACGTTTTATTATAAGGTATTTTCAGTGATAAACTACTATATATTACAAGGTATTTTCAATGATACATTGCATATTACGTTATATTATAATGTATTTTCAATGATACACTGCATATTATGTTATATTATAAGGTATTTTCAATTATACACTGCATATTACGTTATATTATAAGGTATTGTCATTGATACACTACAAATTACCATATATTATAAGGTATTTTCAATGATACACTAAAAAATTACGATATATTATACGGTATTTCCAATGATACACTGCATATTACGTTATATTATAAGGTATTTTCAATGATACACTGCATATTACGTTATATTATAAGGTATTTTCATTGATAGACTAGAATTACCATATATTCTAAGGTATTTTCAATGATACACTGCATATTTCGTTTTATTATAAGGTATTTTCAATGATACACTGCATATTACGTTTTATTATAAGGTATTTTCAATGATAGATTGCATATTACATTACATTATAAGGTATTTTCAATGATACACTGCATATTATGTTATATTGTAAGGTATTTTCAATGATACACTGCATATTACGTTATATTATAAGGTATTTTCAATGATACACTGCATATTACGTTATATTATAAGGTATTGTCATTGATACACTACAAATTACCATATATTATAAGGTATTTTCAATGATACACTAAAAAATTACGATATATTATAAGGTATTTTCAATGATACACTGCATATTACGTTTTATTATAAGGTATTTTCAATGATACACTGCATATTACGTTATATTATAAGGTATTTTCAATGATACATTGCATATTACGTTATATTATAATGTATTTTCAATGATACACTGCATATTATGTTATATTATAAGGTATTTTCAATGATACACTGCATATTACGTTATATTATAAGGTATTTTCAATTATACACTGCATATTACGTTATATTATAAGGTATTTTCAAAGATACACTGCATATTACGTTATATTATAATGTATTTTCAGTGATAAACTACTATATATTACAAGGTAGTTTCAATGATACACTGCATATTACGTTTTATTATAAGGTATTTTCAGTGGTAAACTACTATATATTACAAGGTAGTTTCAATGATACACTACAAATTACCATATATTCTAAGGTATTTTCAATGATACACTGCATATTACGTTATATTATAAGGTATTTTCAATGATACACAGAATATTACGTTATATTATAAGGTATTTTCATTGATACACTACAAATTACCATATATTATAAGGTTTCTTCAATGATACACTGCATATTACGTTTTATTATAAGGTATTTTCAATGATACACTGCATATTACGTTATATTATAAGGTATTTTCAATGATACACTGCATATTACGTTATATTATAAGGTATTTTCAATGATACACTGCATATTACGTTATATTATAAGGTATTTTCAATTATACACTGCATATTACGTTATATTATAAGGTATTTTCAATGATACACTGCATATTACGTTATATTATAAGGTATTTTCAATGATACACTGCATATTACGTTATATTATAAGGTATTTTCATTGATGCACTACAAATTACCATATATTATAAGGTATTTTCAATGATACACTACAAATTACGATATATTATAAGGTATTTTCAATGATACACTGCATATTACGTTTTATTATAAGGTATTTTCAATGATACATTGCATATTACGTTTTATTATAAGGTATTTTCAGTGGTAAACTACTATATATTACAAGGTAGTTTCAATGATACACTACAAATTACCATATATTCTAAGGTATTTTCAATGATACACTGCATATTACGTTATATTATAAGGTATTTTCAATGATACACAGAATATTACGTTATATTATAAGGTATTTTCATTGATACACTACAAATTACCATATATTATAAGGTATCTTCAATGATACACTGCATATTACGTTTTATTATAAGGTATTTTCAATGATACACTGCATATTACGTTATATTATAAGGTATTTTCAATGATACACTGCATATTACGTTATATTATAAGGTATTTTCAATTATACACTGCATATTACGTTATATTATAAGGTATTTTCAATTATACACTGCATATTACGTTATATTATAAGGTATTTTCATTGATGCACTACAAATTACCATATATTATAAGGTATTTTCAATGATACACTACAAATTACGATATATTATAAGGTATTTTCAATGATACACTGCATATTACGTTTTATTATAAGGTATTTTCAATGATACATTGCATATTACGTTTTATTATAAGGTATTTTCAGTGGTAAACTACTATATATTACAAGGTAGTTTCAATGATACACTACAAATTACCATATATTCTAAGGTATTTTCAATGATACACTGCATATTACGTTTTATTATAAGGTATTTTCAATGATACACTGCATATTACGTTATATTATAAGGTATTTTCAATGATACACTGCATATTACGTTATATTATAAGGTATTTTCAATGATACACTGCATATTACGTTATATTATAAGGTATTTTCAATTATACACTGCATATTACGTTATATTATAAGGTATTTTCATTGATGCACTACAAATTACCATATATTATAAGGTATTGTCATTGATACACTACAAATTACGATATATTATAAGGTATTTTCAATGATACACTGCATATTACGTTTTATTATAAGGTATTTTCAATGATACATTGCATATTACGTTTTATTATAAGGTATTTTCAGTGATAAACTACTATATATTACAAGGTATTTTCAATGATACATTGCATATTACGTTATATTATAATGTATTTTCAATGATACACTGCATATTATGTTATATTATAAGGTATTTTCAATGATACACTGCATATTACGTTATATTATAAGGTATTTTCAATTATACACTGCATATTACGTTATATTATAAGGTATTGTCATTGATACACTACAAATTACCATATATTATAAGGTATTTTCAATGATACACTAAAAAATTACGATATATTATAAGGTATTTTCAATGATACACTGCATATTACGTGTTATTATAAGGTATTTTCAATGATACACTGCATATTACGTTTTATTATAAGGTATTTTCAATGATACATTGCATATTACGTTATATTATAATGTATTTTCAATGATACACTGCATATTATGTTATATTATAAGGTATTTTCAATGATACACTGCATATTACGTTATATTATAAGGTATTTTCAATTATACACTGCATATTACGTTATATTATAAGGTATTGTCATTGATACACTACAAATTACCATATATTATAAGGTATTTTCAATGATACACTAAAAAATTACGATATATTATAAGGTATTTCCAATGATACACTGCATATTACGTTATATTATAAGGTATTTTCAATGATACACTGCATATTACGTTATATTATAAGGTATTTTCATTGATAGACTAGAATTACCATATATTTTAAGGTATTTTCAATGATACACTGCATATTACGTTATATTATAAGGTATTGTCATTGATACACTACAAATTACCATATATTATAAGGTATTTTCAATGATACACTAAAAAATTACGATATATTATAAGGTATTTCCAATGATACACTGCATATTACGTTATATTATAAGGTATTTTCAATGATACACTGCATATTACGTTTTATTATAAGGTATTTTCAATGATACACTGCATATTACGTTTTATTATAAGGTATTTTCAATGATACATTGCATATTACGTTATATTATAATGTATTTTCAATGATACACTGCATATTATGTTATATTATAAGGTATTTTCAATGATACACTGCATATTACGTTATATTATAAGGTATTTTCAATTATACACTGCATATTACGTTATATTATAAGGTATTGTCATTGATACACTACAAATTACCATATATTATAAGGTATTTTCAATGATACACTAAAAAATTACGATATATTATAAGGTATTTCCAATGATACACTGCATATTACGTTATATTATAAGGTATTTTCAATGATACACTGCATATTACGTTATATTATAAGGTATTTTCATTGATAGACTAGAATTACCATATATTTTAAGGTATTTTCAATGATACACTGCATATTACGTTATATTATAAGGTATTGTCATTGATACACTACAAATTACCATATATTATAAGGTATTTTCAATGATACACTAAAAAATTACGATATATTATAAGGTATTTCCAATGATACACTGCATATTACGTTATATTATAAGGTATTTTCAATGATACACTGCATATTACGTTTTATTATAAGGTATTTTCAATGATACACTGCATATTACGTTTTATTATAAGGTATTTTCAATGATACATTGCATATTACGTTATATTATAATGTATTTTCAATGATACACTGCATATTATGTTATATTATAAGGTATTTTCAATGATACACTGCATATTACGTTATATTATAAGGTATTTTCAATTATACACTGCATATTACGTTATATTATAAGGTATTTTCATTGATACACTACAAATTACGATATATTATAAGGTATTTTCAATGATACACTAAAAAATTACGATATATTATAAGGTATTTTCAATGATACACTGCATATTACGTTTTATTATAAGGTATTTTCAATGATACACTGCATATTACGTTTTATTATAAGGTATTTTCAATGATACATTGCATATTACGTTATATTATAATGTATTTTCAATGATACACTGCATATTATGTTATATTATAAGGTATTTTCAATGATACACTGCATATTACGTTATATTATAAGGTATTTTAAATTATACACTGCATATTACGTTATATTATAAGGTATTTTCAAAGATACACTGCATATTACGTTATATTATAATGTATTTTCAGTGATAAACTACTATATATTACAAGGTAGTTTCAATGATACACTGCATATTACGTTTTATTATAAGGTATTTTCAGTGGTAAACTACTATATATTACAAGGTAGTTTCAATGATACACTACAAATTACCATATATTCTAAGGTATTTTCAATGATACACTGCATATTACGTTATATTATAAGGTATTTTCAATGATACACAGAATATTACGTTATATTATAAGGTATTTTCATTGATACACTACAAATTACCATATATTATAAGGTATTTTCAATGATACACTGCATATTACGTTTTATTATAAGGTATTTTCAATGATACACTGCATATTACGTTATATTATAAGGTATTTTCAATGATACACTGCATATTACGTTATATTATAAGGTATTTTCAATGATACACTGCATATTACGTTATATTATAAGGTATTTTCAATTATACACTGCATATTACGTTATATTATAAGGTATTTTCAATGATACACTGCATATTACGTTATATTATAAGGTATTTTCAATGATACACTGCATATTACGTTATATTATAAGGTATTTTCATTGATGCACTACAAATTACCATATATTATAAGGTATTTTCAATGATACACTACAAATT
Organism: Lasioglossum lativentre; assembly: GCA_916610255.1. Classification (NCBI taxonomy): domain Eukaryota; kingdom Metazoa; phylum Arthropoda; class Insecta; order Hymenoptera; family Halictidae; genus Lasioglossum; species Lasioglossum lativentre. The sequence goes on along the minus strand of CAKAJI010000978.1, from coordinate 18,964 downwards.
ACGATATATTATAAGGTATTTTCAATGATACACTGCATATTACGTTTTATTTTAAGGTATTTTCAATGATACATTGCATATTACGTTTTATTATAAGGTATTTTCAGTGGTAAACTACTATATATTACAAGGTAGTTTCAATGATACACTACAAATTACCATATATTCTAAGGTATTTTCAATGATACACTGCATATTACGTTATATTATAAGGTATTTTCAATGATACACAGAATATTACGTTATATTATAAGGTATTTTCATTGATACACTACCAATTACCATATATTATAAGGTATCTTCAATGATACACTGCATATTACGTTTTATTATAAGGTATTTTCAATGATACACTGCATATTACGTTATATTATAAGGTATTTTCAATGATACACTGCATATTACGTTATATTATAAGGTATTTTCAATGATACACTGCATATTACGTTATATTATAAGGTATTTTCAATTATACACTGCATATTACGTTATATTATAAGGTATTTTCATTGATGCACTACAAATTACCATATATTATAAGGTATTTTCAATGATACACTACAAATTACCATATATTATAAGGTATTTTCAATGATACACTAAAAAATTACGATATATTATAAGGTATTTCCAATGATACACTGCATATTACGTTATATTATAAGGTATTTTCAATGATACACTGCATATTACGTTATATTATAAGGTATTTTCATTGATAGACTAGAATTACCATATATTTTAAGGTATTTTCAATGATACACTGCATATTACGTTATATTATAAGGTATTGTCATTGATACACTACAAATTACCATATATTATAAGGTATTTTCAATGATACACTAAAAAATTACGATATATTATAAGGTATTTCCAATGATACACTGCATATTACGTTATATTATAAGGTATTTTCAAAGATACACTGCATATTACGTTATATTATAATGTATTTTCAATGATACACTGCATATTATGTTATATTATAAGGTATTTTCATTGATACACTACAAATTACGATATATTATAAGGTATTTTCAATGATACACAGCATATTACGTTATATTATAAGGTATTTTCAATGATAAACTACTATATATTATAAGGTATTTTCAATGATACACTACAAATTACGATATATTATAAGGTATTTTCACTGATACACTGCATATTACGTTATATTATAAGGTATTTTCATTGATAGACTGCATATTAAGTTATATTATAAGGTATTTTCAATGATACACTGCATATTACGTTTTATTATAAGGTATTTTCAATGATAAACTACTATATATTACAAGGTAGTTTCAATGATACACTACAAATTACCATATATTCTAAGGTATTTTCAATGATACACTGCATATTACGTTATATTATAAGGTATTTTCAATGATACACTGCATATTACGTTATATTATAAGGTATTTTCAATGATACACTGCATATTACGTTATATTATAAGGTATTTTCATTGATGCACTACAAATTACAATATATTATAAGGTATTTTCAATGATACACTGCATATTACGTTATATTATAAGGTATTGTCATTGATACACTACAAATTACCATATATTATAAGGTATTTTCAATGATACACTAAAAAATTACGATATATTATAAGGTATTTTCAATGATACACTGCATATTACGTGTTATTATAAGGTATTTTCAATGATACACTGCATATTACGTTTTATTATAAGGTATTTTCAATGATACATTGCATATTACGTTATATTATAATGTATTTTCAATGATACACTGCATATTATGTTATATTATAAGGTATTTTCAATGATACACTGCATATTACGTTATATTATAAGGTATTTTCAATTATACACTGCATATTACGTTATATTATAAGGTATTTTCAATGATAAACTACTATATATTATAAGGTATTTTCAATGATACACTACAAATTACGATATATTATAAGGTATTTTCACTGATACACTGCATATTACGTTATATTATAAGGTATTTTCATTGATAGACTGCATATTAAGTTATATTATAAGGTATTTTCAATGATACACTGCATATTACGTTTTATTATAAGGTATTTTCAATGATACATTGCATATTACGTTATATTATAATGTATTTTCAGTGATAAACTACTATATATTACAAGGTAGTTTCAATGATACACTACAAATTACCATATATTCTAAGGTATTTTCAATGAGACACTGCATATTACGTTATATTATAAGGTATTTTCAATGATACACAGAATATTACGTTATATTATAAGGTATCTTCAATGATACACTGCATATTACGTTTTATTATAAGGTATTTTCAATGATACACTGCATATTACGTTATATTATAAGGTATTTTCAATGATACACTGCATATTACGTTATATTATAAGGTATTTTCAATGATACACTGCATATTACGTTATATTATAAGGTATTTTCAATGATACACTGCATATTACGTTATATTATAAGGTATTTTCATTGATGCACTACAAATTACCATATATTATAAGGTATTTTCAATGATACACTACAAATTACGATATATTATAAGGTATTTTCAATGATACACTGCATATTACGTTATATTATAAGGTATTTTCAATGATACACAGAATATTACGTTATATTATAAGGTATTTTCATTGATACACTACAAATTACCATATATTATAAGGTATCTTCAATGATACACTGCATATTACGTTATATTATAAGGTATTTTCAATGATACACTGCATATTACGTTATATTATAAGGTATTTTCAATGATACACTGCATATTACGTTATATTATAAGGTATTTTCAATTATACACTGCATATTACGTTATATTATAAGGTATTGTCATTGATACACTACAAATTACCATATATTATAAGGTATTTTCAATGATACACTAAAAAATTACGATATATTATAAGGTATTTCCAATGATACACTGCATATTACGTTATATTATAAGGTATTTTCAATGATACACTGCATATTACGTTATATTATACGGTATTTTCATTGATAGACTAGAATTACCATATATTTTAAGGTATTTTCAATGATACACTGCATATTACGTTTTATTATAAGGTATTTTCAATGATACACTGCATATTACGTTTTATTATAAGGTATTTTCAATGATACATTGCATATTACGTTATATTATAATGTATTTTCAATGATACACTGCATATTATGTTATATTATAAGGTATTTTCAATGATACACTGCATATTACGTTATATTATAAGGTATTTTCAATTATACACTGCATATTACGTTATATTATAAGGTATTGTCATTGATACACTACAAATTACCATATATTATAAGGTATTTTCAATGATACACTAAAAAATTACGATATATTATAAGGTATTTTCAATGATACACTGCATATTACGTTTTATTATAAGGTATTTTCAATGATACACTGCATATTACGTTTTATTATAAGGTATTTTCAATGATACATTGCATATTACGTTATATTATAATGTATTTTCAATGATACACTGCATATTATGTTATATTATAAGGTATTTTCAATGATACACTGCATATTACGTTATATTATAAGGTATTTTCAATTATACACTGCATATTACGTTATATTATAAGGTATTGTCATTGATACACTACAAATTACCATATATTATAAGGTATTTTCAATGATACACTAAAAAATTACGATATATTATAAGGTATTTCCAATGATACACTGCATATTACGTTATATTATAAGGTATTTTCAATGATACACTGCATATTACGTTATATTATAAGGTATTTTCATTGATAGACTAGAATTACCATATATTTTAAGGTATTTTCAATGATACACTGCATATTACGTTATATTATAAGGTATTGTCATTGATACACTACAAATTACCATATATTATAAGGTATTTTCAATGATACACTAAAAAATTACGATATATTATAAGGTATTTCCAATGATACACTGCATATTACGTTATATTATAAGGTATTTTCAATGATACATTGCATATTACGTTATATTATAAGGTATTTTCAATGATAAACTACTATATATTACAAGGTAGTTTCAATGATACACTACAAATTACCATATATTCTAAGGTATTTTCAATGATACACTGCATATTACGTTATATTATAAGGTATTTTCAAAGATACACTGCATATTACGTTATATTATAATGTATTTTCAATGATACACTGCATATTATGTTATATTATAAGGTATTTTCAATGATACACTGCATATTACGTTATATTATAAGGTATTTTCATTGATACACTACAAATTACGATATATTATAAGGTATTTTCAATGATACACTGCATATTACTTTATATTATAAGGTATTTTCATTGATACACTACAAATTACGATATATTATAAGGTATTTTCAATGATACACAGCATATTACGTTATATTATAAGGTATTTTCAATGATAAACTACTATATATTATAAGGTATTTTCAATGATACACTACAAATTACGATATATTATAAGGTATTTTCACTGATACACTGCATATTACGTTATATTATAAGGTATTTTCATTGATACACTACAAATTACCATATATTATAAGGTATCTTCAATGATACACTGCATATTACGTTTTATTATAAGGTATTTTCAATGATACACTGCATATTACGTTATATTATAAGGTATTTTCAATGATACACTGCATATTACGTTATATTATAAGGTATTTTCAATGATACACTGCATATTACGTTATATTATAAGGTATTTTCAATGGTACACTGCATATTATGTTATATTATAAGGTATTTTCATTGATAGACTAGAATTACCATATATTCTAAGGTATTTTCAATGATACACTGCATATTACGTTATATTATAAGGTATTTTCAATGATACACTGCATATTACGTTATATTATAAGGTATTTTCAATGATACACTGCATATTACGTTATATTATAAGGTATTTTCAATGATACACTGCATATTACGTTATATTATAAGGTATTTTCAATGATACACTGCATATTACGTTATATTATAAGGTATTTTCATTGATGCACTACAAATTACCATATATTATAAGGTATTTTCAATGATACACTACAAATTACGATATATTATAAGGTATTTTCAATGATACACTGCATATTACGTTTTAATATAAGGTATTTTCAATGATACATTGCATATTACGTTTTATTATAAGGTATTTTCAGTGATAAACTACTATATATTACAAGGTAGTTTCAATGATACACTACAAATTACCATATATTCTAAGGTATTTTCAATGATACACTGCATATTACGTTATATTATAAGGTATTTTCAAAGATACACTGCATATTACGTTATATTATAAGGTATTTTCAATGATACACTGCATATTACGTTATATTATAAGGTATTTTCAATGATACACTGCATATTACGTTATATTATAAGGTATTTTCAATGATACACTGCATATTACGTTATATTATAAGGTATTTTCATTGATGCACTACAAATTACCATATATTATAAGGTATTTTCAATGATACACTACAAATTACGATATATTATAAGGTATTTTCAATGATACACTGCATATTACGTTATATTATAAGGTATTTTCAATGATACACAGAATATTACGTTATATTATAAGGTATTTTCATTGATACACTACAAATTACCATATATTATAAGGTATCTTCAATGATACACTGCATATTACGTTATATTATAAGGTATTTTCAATGATACACTGCATATTACGTTATATTATAAGGTATTTTCAATGATACACTGCATATTACGTTATATTATAAGGTATTTTCAATTATACACTGCATATTACGTTATATTATAAGGTATTGTCATTGATACACTACAAATTACCATATATTATAAGGTATTTTCAATGATACACTAAAAAATTACGATATATTATAAGGTATTTCCAATGATACACTGCATATTACGTTATATTATAAGGTATTTTCAATGATACACTGCATATTACGTTATATTATACGGTATTTTCATTGATAGACTAGAATTACCATATATTTTAAGGTATTTTCAATGATACACTGCATATTACGTTTTATTATAAGGTATTTTCAATGATACACTGCATATTACGTTTTATTATAAGGTATTTTCAATGATACATTGCATATTACGTTATATTATAATGTATTTTCAATGATACACTGCATATTATGTTATATTATAAGGTATTTTCAATGATACACTGCATATTACGTTATATTATAAGGTATTTTCAATTATACACTGCATATTACGTTATATTATAAGGTATTGTCATTGATACACTACAAATTACCATATATTATAAGGTATTTTCAATGATACACTAAAAAATTACGATATATTATAAGGTATTTTCAATGATACACTGCATATTACGTTTTATTATAAGGTATTTTCAATGATACACTGCATATTACGTTTTATTATAAGGTATTTTCAATGATACATTGCATATTACGTTATATTATAATGTATTTTCAATGATACACTGCATATTATGTTATATTATAAGGTATTTTCAATGATACACTGCATATTACGTTATATTATAAGGTATTTTCAATTATACACTGCATATTACGTTATATTATAAGGTATTGTCATTGATACACTACAAATTACCATATATTATAAGGTATTTTCAATGATACACTAAAAAATTACGATATATTATAAGGTATTTCCAATGATACACTGCATATTACGTTATATTATAAGGTATTTTCAATGATACACTGCATATTACGTTATATTATAAGGTATTTTCATTGATAGAGTAGAATTACCATATATTTTAAGGTATTTTCAATGATACACTGCATATTACGTTATATTATAAGGTATTGTCATTGATACACTACAAATTACCATATATTATAAGGTATTTTCAATGATACACTAAAAAATTACGATATATTATAAGGTATTTCCAATGATACACTGCATATTACGTTATATTATAAGGTATTTTCAATGATACATTGCATATTACGTTATATTATAAGGTATTTTCAATGATAAACTACTATATATTACAAGGTAGTTTCAATGATACACTACAAATTACCATATATTCTAAGGTATTTTCAATGATACACTGCATATTACGTTATATTATAAGGTATTTTCAAAGATACACTGCATATTACGTTATATTATAATGTATTTTCAATGATACACTGCATATTATGTTATATTATAAGGTATTTTCAATGATACACTGCATATTACGTTATATTATAAGGTATTTTCATTGATACACTACAAATTACGATATATTATAAGGTATTTTCAATGATACACTGCATATTACTTTATATTATAAGGTATTTTCATTGATACACTACAAATTACGATATATTATAAGGTATTTTCAATGATACACAGCATATTACGTTATATTATAAGGTATTTTCAATGATAAACTACTATATATTATAAGGTATTTTCAATGATACACTACAAATTACGATATATTATAAGGTATTTTCACTGATACACTGCATATTACGTTATATTATAAGGTATTTTCATTGATACACTACAAATTACCATATATTATAAGGTATCTTCAATGATACACTGCATATTACGTTTTATTATAAGGTATTTTCAATGATACACTGCATATTACGTTATATTATAAGGTATTTTCAATGATACACTGCATATTACGTTATATTATAAGGTATTTTCAATGATACACTGCATATTACGTTATATTATAAGGTATTTTCAATGGTACACTGCATATTATGTTATATTATAAGGTATTTTCATTGATAGACTAGAATTACCATATATTCTAAGGTATTTTCAATGATACACTGCATATTACGTTATATTATAAGGTATTTTCAATGATACACTGCATATTACGTTATATTATAAGGTATTTTCAATGATACACTGCATATTACGTTATATTATAAGGTATTTTCAATGATACACTGCATATTACGTTATATTATAAGGTATTTTCAATGATACACTGCATATTACGTTATATTATAAGGTATTTTCATTGATGCACTACAAATTACCATATATTATAAGGTATTTTCAATGATACACTACAAATTACGATATATTATAAGGTATTTTCAATGATACACTGCATATTACGTTTTAATATAAGGTATTTTCAATGATACATTGCATATTACGTTTTATTATAAGGTATTTTCAGTGATAAACTACTATATATTACAAGGTAGTTTCAATGATACACTACAAATTACCATATATTCTAAGGTATTTTCAATGATACACTGCATATTACGTTATATTATAAGGTATTTTCAATGATACACAGAATATTACGTTATATTATAAGGTATTTTCATTGATACACTACAAATTACCATATATTATAAGGTATCTTCAATGATACACTGCATATTACGTTTTATTATAAGGTATTTTCAATGATACACTGCATATTACGTTACATTATAAGGTATTTTCAATGATACACTGCATATTACGTTATATTATAAGGTATTTTCAATGATACACTGCATATTACGTTATATTATAAGGTATTTTCAATTATACACTGCATATTACGTTATATTATAAGGTATTTTCATTGATGCACTACAAATTACCATATATTATAAGGTATTTTCAATGATACACTACAAATTACGATATATTATAAGGTATTTCCAATGATACACTGCATATTACGTTATATTATAAGGTATTTTCAATGATACACTGCATATTACGTTATATTATAAGGTATTTTCATTGATAGACTAGAATTACCATATATTTTAAGGTATTTTCCATGATACACTGCATATTACGTTTTATTATAAGGTATTTTCAATGATACACTGCATATTACGTTTTATTATAAGGTATTTTCAATGATACATTGCATATTACGTTATATTATAATGTATTTTCAATGATACACTGCATATTACGTTATATTATAAGGTATTTTCAATGATACACTGCATATTACGTTATATTATAAGGTATTTTCAATTATACACTGCATATTACGTTATATTATAAGGTATTGTCATTGATACACTACAAATTACCATATATTATAAGGTATTTTCAATGATACACTAAAAAATTACGATATATTATAAGGTATTTTCAATGATACACTGCATATTACGTTTTATTATAAGGTATTTTCAATGATACACTGCATATTACGTTTTATTATAAGGTATTTTCAATGATACATTGCATATTACGTTATATTATAATGTATTTTCAATGATACACTGCATATTATGTTATATTATAAGGTATTTTCAATGATACACTGCATATTACGTTATATTATAAGGTATTTTCAATTATACACTGCATATTACGTTATATTATAAGGTATTGTCATTGATACACTACAAATTACCATATATTATAAGGTATTTTCAATGATACACTAAAAAATTACGATATATTATAAGGTATTTCCAATGATACACTGCATATTACGTTATATTATAAGGTATTTTCAATGATACACTGCATATTACGTTATATTATAAGGTATTTTCATTGATAGACTAGAATTACCATATATTTTAAGGTATTTTCAATGATACACTGCATATTACGTTATATTATAAGGTAATTTCAATGATACACTACAAATTACGATATATTATAAGGTATTTTCAATGATACACTAAAAAATTACGATATATTATAAGGTATTTTCAATGATACACTGCATATTACGTTATATTATAAGGTATTTTCAATGATACATTGCATATTACGTTATATTATAAGGTATTTTCAATGATAAACTACTATATATTACAAGGTAGTTTCAATGATACACTACAAATTACCATATATTCTAAGGTATTTTCAATGATACACTGCATATTACGTTATATTATAAGGTATTTTCAATGATACACTGCATATTACGTTATATTATAATGTATTTTCAATGATACACTGCATATTATGTTATATTATAAGGTATTTTCAATGATACACTGCATATTACGTTATATTATAAGGTATTTTCATTGATACACTACAAATTACGATATATTATAAGGTATTTTCAATGATACACTGCATATTACTTTATATTATAAGGTATTTTCATTGATACACTACAAATTACGATATATTATAAGGTATTTTCAATGATACACAGCATATTACGTTATATTATAAGGTATTTTCAATGATAAACTACTATATATTATAAGGTATTTTCAATGATACACTACAAATTACGATATATGATAAGGTATTTTCACTGATACACTGCATATTACGTTTTATTATAAGGTATTTTCAGTGATAAACTACTATATATTACAAGGTAGTTTCAATGATACACTACAAATTACCATATATTCTAAGGTATTTTCAATGATACACTGCATATTACGTTTTATTATAAGGTATTTTCAATGATACACTGCATATTACGTTATATTATAAGGTATTTTCAATGATACACTGCATATTACGTTATATTATAAGGTATTTTCAATGATACACTGCATATTACGTTATATTATAAGGTATTTTCAATTATACACTGCATATTACGTTATATTATAAGGTATTGTCATTGATACACTACAAATTACCATATATTATAAGGTATTTTCATTGATACACTAAAAAATTACGATATATTATAAGGTATTTCCAATGATACACTGCATATTACGTTATATTATAAGGTATTTTCAATGATACACTGCATATTATGTTATATTATAAGGTATTTTCAATGATACACTGCATATTACGTTATATTATAAGGTATTTTCAATGATAAACTACTATATATTATAAGGTATTTTCAATGATACACTACAAATTACGATATATTATAAGGTATTTTCACTGATACACTGCATATTACGTTATATTATAAGGTATTTTCATTGATAGACTAGAATTACCATATATTCTAAGGTATTTTCAATGATACACTGCATATTACGTTATATTATAAGGTATTTTCAATGATACACTGCATATTACGTTTTATTATAAGGTATTTTCAATGATACACTGCATATTACGTTATATTATAAGGTATTTTCAATGATACACTGCATATTACGTTATATTATAAGGTATTTTCAATGATACACTGCATATTACGTTATATTATAAGGTATTTTCAATGGTACACTGCATATTATGTTATATTATAAGGTATTTTCATTGATAGACTAGAATTACCATATATTCTAAGGTATTTTCAATGATACACTGCATATTACGTTATATTATAAGGTATTTTCAATGATACACTGCATATTACGTTATATTATAAGGTATTTTCAATGATACACTGCATATTACGTTATATTATAAGGTATTTTCAATGATACACTGCATATTACGTTATATTATAAGGTATTTTCAATGATACACTGCATATTACGTTATATTATAAGGTATTTTCATTGATGCACTACAAATTACCATATATTATAAGGTATTTTCAATGATACACTACAAATTACGATATATTATAAGGTATTTTCAATGATACACTGCATATTACGTTTTAATATAAGGTATTTTCAATGATACATTGCATATTACGTTTTATTATAAGGTATTTTCAGTGATAAACTACTATATATTACAAGGTAGTTTCAATGATACACTACAAATTACCATATATTCTAAGGTATTTTCAATGATACACTGCATATTACGTTATATTATAAGGTATTTTCAATGATACACAGAATATTACGTTATATTATAAGGTATTTTCATTGATACACTACAAATTACCATATATTATAAGGTATCTTCAATGATACACTGCATATTACGTTTTATTATAAGGTATTTTCAATGATACACTGCATATTACGTTACATTATAAGGTATTTTCAATGATACACTGCATATTACGTTATATTATAAGGTATTTTCAATGATACACTGCATATTACGTTATATTATAAGGTATTTTCAATTATACACTGCATATTACGTTATATTATAAGGTATTGTCATTGATACACTACAAATTACCATATATTATAAGGTATTTTCAATGATACACTAAAAAATTACGATATATTATAAGGTATTTCCAATGATACACTGCATATTACGTTATATTATAAGGTATTTTCAATGATACACTGCATATTACGTTATATTATAAGGTATTTTCATTGATAGACTAGAATTACCATATATTATAAGGTATTTTCAATGATACACTGCATATTACGTTATATTATAAGGTATTGTCATTGATACACTACAAATTACCATATATTATAAGGTATTTTCAATGATACACTAAAAAATTACGATATATTATAAGGTATTTCCAATGATACACTGCATATTACGTTATATTATAAGGTATTGTCATTGATACACTACAAATTACCATATATTATAAGGTATTTTCAATGATACACTAAAAAATTACGATATATTATAAGGTATTTCCAATGATACACTGCATATTACGTTATATTATAAGGTATTTTCAATGATACATTGCATATTACGTTATATTATAAGGTATTTTCAATGATAAACTACTATATATTACAAGGTAGTTTCAATGATACACTACAAATTACCATATATTCTAAGGTATTTTCAATGATACACTGCATATTACGTTATATTATAAGGTATTTTCAAAGATACACTGCATATTACGTTATATTATAATGTATTTTCAATGATACACTGCATATTAGGTTATATTATAAGGTATTTTCAATGATACACTGCATATTACGTTATATTATAAGGTATTTTCATTGATACACTACAAATTACGATATATTATAAGGTATTTTCAATGATACACTGCATATTACTTTATATTATAAGGTATTTTCATTGATACACTACAAATTACGATATATTATAAGGTATTTTCAATGATACACAGCATATTACGTTATATTATAAGGTATTTTCAATGATAAACTACTATATATTATAAGGTATTTTCAATGATACACTACAAATTACGATATATGATAAGGTATTTTCACTGATACACTGCATATTACGTTTTATTATAAGGTATTTTCAGTGATAAACTACTATATATTACAAGGTAGTTTCAATGATACACTACAAATTACCATATATTCTAAGGTATTTTCAATGATACACTGCATATTACGTTATATTATAAGGTATTTTCAATGATACACAGAATATTACGTTATATTATAAGGTATTTTCATTGATACACTACAAATTACCATATATTATAAGGTATTTTCAATGATACACTGCATATTACTTTATATTATAAGGTATTTTCATTGATACACTACAAATTACGATATATTATAAGGTATTTTCAATGATACACAGCATATTACGTTATATTATAAGGTATTTTCATTGATACACTACAAATTACGATATATTATAAGGTATTTTCAATGATACACAGCATATTACGTTATATTATAAGGTATTTTCAATGATAAACTACTATATATTATAAGGTATTTTCAATGATACACTACAAATTACGATATATGATAAGGTATTTTCACTGATACACTGCATATTACGTTATATTATAAGGTATTTTCATTGATAGACTAGAATTACCATATATTCTAAGGTATTTTCAATGATACACTGCATATTACGTTATATTATAAGGTATTTTCATTGATGCACTACAAATTACCATATATTATAAGGTATTTTCAATGATACACTACAAATTACGATATATTATAAGGTATTTTCAATGATACACTGCATATAACGTATTATTATAAGGTATTTTCAATGATACATTGCATATTACGTTTTATTATAAGGTATTTTCAGTGATAAACTACTATATATTACAAGGTAGTTTCAATGATACACTACAAATTACCATATATTCTAAGGTATTTTCAATGATACACTGCATATTACGTTATATTATAAGGTATTTTCAATGATACACAGAATATTACGTTATATTATAAGGTATTTTCATTGATACACTACAAATTACCATATATTATAAGGTATCTTCAATGATACACTGCATATTACGTTTTATTATAAGGTATTTTCAATGATACACTGCATATTACGTTATATTATAAGGTATTTTCAATGATACACTGCATATTACGTTATATTATAAGGTATTTTCAATGATACACTGCATATTACGTTATATTATAAGGTATTTTCAATTATACACTGCATATTACGTTATATTATAAGGTATTGTCATTGATACACTACAAATTACCATATATTATAAGGTATTTTCAATGATACACTAAAAAATTACGATATATTATAAGGTATTTTCAATGATACACTGCATATTACGTTTTATTATAAGGTATTTTCAATGATACACTGCATATTACGTTTTATTATAAGGTATTTTCAATGATACATTGCATATTACGTTATATTATAATGTATTTTCAATGATACACTGCATATTATGTTATATTATAAGGTATTTTCAATGATACACTGCATATTACGTTATATTATAAGGTATTTTCAATTATACACTGCATATTACGTTATATTATAAGGTATTGTCATTGATACACTACAAATTACCATATATTATAAGGTATTTTCAATGATACACTAAAAAATTACGATATATTATAAGGTATTTCCAATGATACACTGCATATTACGTTATATTATAAGGTATTTTCAATGATACACTGCATATTACGTTATATTATAAGGTATTTTCATTGATAGACTAGAATTACCATATATTTTAAGGTATTTTCAATGATACACTGCATATTACGTTATATTATAAGGTATTGTCATTGATACACTACAAATTACCATATATTATAAGGTATTTTCAATGATACACTAAAAAATTACGATATATTATAAGGTATTTCCAATGATACACTGCATATTACGTTATATTATAAGGTATTGTCATTGATACACTACAAATTACCATATATTATAAGGTATTTTCAATGATACACTAAAAAATTACGATATATTATAAGGTATTTCCAATGATACACTGCATATTACGTTATATTATAAGGTATTTTCAATGATACATTGCATATTACGTTATATTATAAGGTATTTTCAATGATAAACTACTATATATTACAAGGTAGTTTCAATGATACACTACAAATTACCATATATTCTAAGGTATTTTCAATGATACACTGCATATTACGTTATATTATAAGGTATTTTCAAAGATACACTGCATATTACGTTATATTATAATGTATTTTCAATGATACACTGCATATTAGGTTATATTATAAGGTATTTTCAATGATACACTGCATATTACGTTATATTATAAGGTATTTTCATTGATACACTACAAATTACGATATATTATAAGGTATTTTCAATGATACACTGCATATTACTTTATATTATAAGGTATTTTCATTGATACACTACAAATTACGATATATTATAAGGTATTTTCAATGATACACAGCATATTACGTTATATTATAAGGTATTTTCAATGATAAACTACTATATATTATAAGGTATTTTCAATGATACACTACAAATTACGATATATGATAAGGTATTTTCACTGATACACTGCATATTACGTTTTATTATAAGGTATTTTCAGTGATAAACTACTATATATTACAAGGTAGTTTCAATGATACACTACAAATTACCATATATTCTAAGGTATTTTCAATGATACACTGCATATTACGTTATATTATAAGGTATTTTCAATGATACACAGAATATTACGTTATATTATAAGGTATTTTCATTGATACACTACAAATTACCATATATTATAAGGTATTTTCAATGATACACTGCATATTACTTTATATTATAAGGTATTTTCATTGATACACTACAAATTACGATATATTATAAGGTATTTTCAATGATACACAGCATATTACGTTATATTATAAGGTATTTTCATTGATACACTACAAATTACGATATATTATAAGGTATTTTCAATGATACACAGCATATTACGTTATATTATAAGGTATTTTCAATGATAAACTACTATATATTATAAGGTATTTTCAATGATACACTACAAATTACGATATATGATAAGGTATTTTCACTGATACACTGCATATTACGTTATATTATAAGGTATTTTCATTGATAGACTAGAATTACCATATATTCTAAGGTATTTTCAATGATACACTGCATATTACGTTATATTATAAGGTATTTTCATTGATGCACTACAAATTACCATATATTATAAGGTATTTTCAATGATACACTACAAATTACGATATATTATAAGGTATTTTCAATGATACACTGCATATTACGTATTATTATAAGGTATTTTCAATGATACATTGCATATTACGTTTTATTATAAGGTATTTTCAGTGATAAACTACTATATATTACAAGGTAGTTTCAATGATACACTACAAATTACCATATATTCTAAGGTATTTTCAATGATACACTGCATATTACGTTATATTATAAGGTATTTTCAATGATACACAGAATATTACGTTATATTATAAGGTATTTTCATTGATACACTACAAATTACCATATATTATAAGGTATCTTCAATGATACACTGCATATTACGTTTTATTATAAGGTATTTTCAATGATACACTGCATATTACGTTATATTATAAGGTATTTTCAATGATACACTGCATATTACGTTATATTATAAGGTATTTTCAATGATACACTGCATATTACGTTATATTATAAGGTATTTTCAATTATACACTGCATATTACGTTATATTATAAGGTATTGTCATTGATACACTACAAATTACCATATATTATAAGGTATTTTCATTGATACACTAAAAAATTACGATATATTATAAGGTATTTCCAATGATACACTGCATATTACGTTATATTATAAGGTATTTTCAATGATAAACTACTATATATTATAAGGTATTTTCAATGATACACTACAAATTACGATATATTATAAGGTATTTTCACTGATACACTGCATATTACGTTATATTATAAGGTATTTTCATTGATAGACTAGAATTACCATATATTCTAAGGTATTTTCAATGATACACTGCATATTACGTTATATTATAAGGTATTTTCAATGATACACTGCATATTACGTTATATTATAAGGTATTTTCAATGATACACAGAATATTACGTTATATTATAAGGTATTTTCATTGATACACTACAAATTACCATATATTATAAGGTATCTTCAATGATACACTGCATATTACGTTTTATTATAAGGTATTTTCAATGATACACTGCATATTACGTTATATTATAAGGTATTTTCAATGATACACTGCATATTACGTTATATTATAAGGTATTTTCAATGATACACTGCATATTACGTTATATTATAAGGTATTTTCAATTATACACTGCATATTACGTTATATTATAAGGTATTGTCATTGATACACTACAAATTACCATATATTATAAGGTATTTTCAATGATACACTAAAAAATTACGATATATTATAAGGTATTTCCAATGATACACTGCATATTACGTTATATTATAAGGTATTTTCAATGATACACTGCATATTACGTTATATTATAAGGTATTTTCATTGATAGACTAGAATTACCATATATTTTAAGGTATTTTCAATGATACACTGCATATTACGTTTTATTATAAGGTATTTTCAATGATACACTGCATATTACGTTTTATTATAAGGTATTTTCAATGATACATTGCATATTACGTTATATTATAATGTATTTTCAATGATACACTGCATATTATGTTATATTATAAGGTATTTTCAATGATACACTGCATATTACGTTATATTATAAGGTATTTTCATTGATACACTACAAATTACGATATATTATAAGGTATTTTCAATGATACACTGCATATTACTTTATATTATAAGGTATTTTCATTGATACACTACAAATTACGATATATTATAAGGTATTTTCAATGATACACAGCATATTACGTTATATTATAAGGTATTTTCAATGATAAACTACTATATATTATAAGGTATTTTCAATGATACACTACAAATTACGATATATTATAAGGTATTTTCACTGATACACTGCATATTACGTTATATTATAAGGTATTTTCATTGATAGACTAGAATTACCATATATTTTAAGGTATTTTCAATGATACACTGCATATTACGTTTTATTATAAGGTATTTTCAATGATACACTGCATATTACGTTTTATTATAAGGTATTTTCAATGATACATTGCATATTACGTTATATTATAAGGTATTTTCAATGATAAACTACTATATATTACAAGGTAGTTTCAATGATACACTACAAATTATCATATATTCTAAGGTATTTTCAATGATACACTGCATATTACGTTATATTATAAGGTATTTTCAAAGATACACTGCATATTACGTTATATTATAATGTATTTTCAATGATACACTGCATATTATGTTATATTATAAGGTATTTTCAATGATACACTGCATATTACGTTATATTATAAGGTATTTTCATTGATACACTACAAATTACGATATATTATAAGGTATTTTCAATGATACACTGCATATTACTTTATATTATAAGGTATTTTCATTGATACACTACAAATTACGATATATTATAAGGTATTTTCAATGATACACAGCATATTACGTTATATTATAAGGTATTTTTAATGATACACTGCATATTACGTTATATTATAAGGTATTTTCAATGATACACTGCATATTACGTTATAGTATAAGGTATTTTCATTGATACACTACAAATTACCATATATTATAAGGTATTTTCAATGATACACTACAAATTACGATATATTATAAAGTATTTTCAATGATACACTGCATATTACTTTATATTATATGGTATTTTCATTGATACACTACAAATTACGATATATTATAA